>VDFB02315986.1:0-26835 GCA_007258455.2 Sequoia sempervirens
CTAGCTACCCTTACAACTAATGGTATGAACCAACTATTGGGTCCAACAAACCATAAGACAACAAGGTCCTACTCAAGGATTGCCACACTGGCTAGGAACTCTATCTAGCTACTAACACAATCAGTGATAAGAAACACAAGCTTGCCAACCCTTCCTTGACACAAGACTAGAGGCATGAATCTAGGAACCTATGTATGAAAGGTATAAACTCTCCCAAAAAATGAGGCTTAGAAACCCCAATACCTACACTATAACCTTCAAGGAAGCAACATAACACAAAGAAGGGAAGCAAAACTTAGATCATTACTATCATGATACTCAACTATGACCCACCTAAGGGTTAAACAACTCAACAAGATCATGTAAGAATAATTAAAAGGAAAACCAATAACCACTATAAGGTTCAACCTATAAGAACTCTCCAAGAGAATACACAAGATAGCTAATTCCTCAAACTAGAACTACATCTTCTTCTAACCTTAAGCTAGGAACACCACTTCACAACTAAGGAGAAACTCCTAAAACCCATCAAGACAACCTCAACTAGTCAAATTAACAAGGATAGACATATGCAATATAAAATAAGCATAATAATATGCATTGAAGCACTTACTAATGCACCTCTATACCCTACACTATGTCAAACATGAGTGTAGCTATGGAAATCACATCCCAAGTGACACATTGTATCTTCATGCTATCAACTAACATAGATTTTTGTGCCCAATACCCCTCAAAAAACACTCAACTAATTCCAAGGAACTAGGTCACAAGACCACAACAAGGAAAGCTAAGATAAGAAAAAGAACAGCTAGCTGGTGGACTAGATCACACCCAACCATCTACTAGAAAATAAATTTAGGAAAGCTAAGATAAGAAAAAGAACAGCTAGCTGGTGGACTAGATCACACCCAACCATCTACTAGAAAATAAATTTAGTATGATGCAATTACAATTATCCACAAATTTAAAGTCACTCAGAGATCATATAATTTCATAAACACTCATACAAATATTTGAATGTACACTTCACTCAATTCTAAGCACAAAGATATTCACACACATTGAAGTCACTCCAAACTAAAAACCATATAAATATAAGTATTTCAGAAAAAAATTGAACACCACACAACATCCACTTCTATTTTAGCAAGAACATGAATTGAAGCAATATAATTCTAATTAACATAAACACCAAGACTTAGCACACTCTATGTCATCTAATCCCTTGTAAATTCTATCTGGGGTTTATAATGAACATGATAGGAAACAAACATAACATAGATTAGGGCTAAATTTTTTGAACATTTAGAATAACCACCACAAGGATAAAATACAACTCAGAATGGAGAATTATTGATTCCAACATTAAATCATAAAATGCATGCAATGAAAGAATGTGTCAAGTGTGATCAATGGATATAAAATAGATTCTAGATGGAGAATTTTGTGACTAGTCCACTCATAAGAAAATTAAAAATTCAATGCCAAGCAATAACTAATGATTAAAGAGTTCATCAATAATGAAAATAAAATATCAAACTTGAAAATCATGATTACATGAATTGAGTGACTAATACTAACCACATTTGAGGGAGTAACAACTTCAATACACCTTGGGGTACTACACCCAAAGTGTGTTAGAGAGAGTATGCTCAAACACAATACAAACATAATTCATCAATTTCACTCAACCATGCTAATGAGAACCACACTAACCAAATTCACTTCGTCTAGACATGATCACATTATGATGCAAGAAGATATATACAAGGTTTAATATGACATCCACCATTTCTATCCACACAAGGGTAGGAATTCACCCAAGTAACACTTAACAAGGAATTTACCATTACAATGTAGTGCCAGACACATTACTCATATCATGCATCACTACCACATGCTAAAAAGGAATAAAATCCACATCATTTATAGAGTACATCACAACTAAGGTTATAAGGAAAACTAGCATAATGTTCCTAATAAAAATAATTTCATTAACAATTAAACAAGCATCTAATTCAAGCAAAAAAATAATGCCAAATAGCTATCTAGGTCCTTATGAGAATCCTAGAGACAACATGATTTGGGAACATAAGTCATTGAACCAAATTTTCTATTATGACAATGCAACATAGGAAACATTACTAGAAGAACACATTTTAATAATTTAAGCATATGACATACCCACATTACTTTCAATGCCTAGGTCACATAATATATTTCACAATTCTCAATCACGAGCCAATAATTTACCACCCAATTTTGATCACATGAATTAGTATGCATGCATACAAAGAGAACACATAAGAATAAATCGGACCACTCAAGGGTTGCTACACATTCATACTTAATGTAATCAAGATATCCTGATACTAATGACACATGAAAGAACTTCTTAGAAACTCAAGGGCGTAACTAAACCTCAAAAGAAATAATTTCCCAAATGCATCACACTAGGTAAAATTGAAACAATAATTGCTACCAACATCATAATCACACATGCAAAGACCCAACCAAAGCTCTCACACCACAAGCAACATACTAGAGAGTGTTCATTTCCCACTCAGGAGACTCTCAAACTAGGGGTATCTTCCCATCCCTATCAAATGCATTAGGGTCTAGGAGTTACTATTCCTCTTGAAACACACTGCATGGGTCGATTCACATTGAACCCTCAAAATTCCACCCAAGGCACTCATGCAAGGAGCCAACACTAGGTCACCAAAAAAAGTACTTGCATGATCATGCACGAAGTACTAAAAACCACATGGGTAAAACATAACTCTGAGATCTTAGTGGTTTCAAAATGGTTATGAAATGACATGGATCAAGTTTTGTATCTTAGTGTAGTAGAAACCCTAGTGTTAAACTTGGAGTTCTGATACCAAATATAAGGATCGAGACCTAAAAAAATCTCCTGAAAATAAATAATAACTCATTATGTCACAAAAATGGAATAAAAGTGAAATAAATTTATTAGACAAATAAATTTCATAACACATCACCATATGTGTAGTACATAATCCAGGTAAAAGCACATAATATATGATATACAAAAGTACAACTCAGGCTCTCATGCCATATATCCATCTAAATATAAAATCTAGAAGTACAAATACAATCAATGACATAAGAATAGTGTGAGGACATATACAATATAGTCTATGTCTGCCACTGAGCCTCACAATCATCCATAAGTCAAGGGACAAGAACATGGCTCAGGTGCTTTTATACCTAACCACGAAGCTTACACTTCCCTGGAATTCTTCCTACTCAAAGAATACCTAACCCTACATGAAGTACCTAGCAACTTGGAAACAAATAGCAGGAGGGAATCTCAGTGCAAGCTTGATACACCTACATGCATTTCTATCATGAACATGTAATGTCCTACTATCAATATATGACAAAGAAACATATAAATAATTTTTTTAGGTAACTTTCTTCTATTTCAATGAACACATGGCCTTGGCCAAAGAATTAGAAGTAATCATTAGATCTTGAAAAGAGGATCAACCTACTTTGTTGGTCCATATTCAATGCCCTATCCCTAAAGATAAACCTAATGAAATATAGAATAACATACATATCCAAAGACCATAAATATGTTTAATTTTTTTTTTAAACTTTCATGCAAATGATTATATGAATCGTCTTTCATTATTTTAATCTTTCATGCATAATACGATAAGTTATATACTTTACATGCAACTCATTTTTGACATGTAACTTGACTATTGACGTGTAATTTTAAATATTGGCATGCAACTAGTTATGAAACATGCAAATTAATCTTTAATGATGTTTCTTGATTTCATGCAAAAATTAAAGTACATGCATTACTATTCTCAATGTCATGAAATATTTAAGAAAAATGTAATACTATTTTCATTTTTATGCAATAATAACTAATTTTAATGTATTGCAGATTTAATCCATACAAAATCATTTTGATGTAATGTCTTAGAAATAATGGTTTAATTATACAACTTAGTCTAATTTGATACAAAACAATGTTCCACTATTTAATCTCTTTCATAGTCATTTAATTTACTTTATAACAACTCATCAAGAGTTGGAAGGATGGATATTGATAATGCATACCCAATTCTATGTTAGTATAGATGCAAGAAAACTTCTCTAGCCCCATCCTAGAATATTTCTTCATATTTTTTTTCACAACACCACATGTGTCTCATATGATATATTGATAAGGCATCTACAATCTTCCCCAAATTTTCCACATGTTTTATATCTAAAAGGAACAAATAATCTTCCCTCAAGCCTTTCTACTAACTTGAATTTCATTTGAACATTAAAAAATTAGGATATCGACATCGCTTCTACCATTGATGTTGTCGCCATGACTAGCATGCTTTTTTTTCTCAAAGAAAGTAACTGATGAGGGTTTAAACTTTTGTTAACTATTTCTAACCTACCTCACCTTCCATAGGTATCTAAAAGTCAGGAAACCCATGAAAACGAGACTAGAAAATATGAAATTAAAAATATGGGCAAGAAATTACTCTTATATGTCGTTGTTCGCTTTCAAGATAGTTTGTCATATTCCATCTCCAAGTTCCTTTGTCATTAGAAAGTGTAAATGGAGATAAAAAGATACTAAAGAACAAATGGATTTTCCCTTCATCTAAAGCTTTTTCTCTATCTTCTTCTCCACCCACAGGTTTGTGAGTGAGGTCCTATTGAAGCATAGTATTGAAAATGTCGATTAAATCAACTATGGCATCTCCTTAGGCTTGAAATTGATTTAAAAGAACCAAATTTTGGTTTGAATAAAGGGGAGGTGATGAATCTAGAGATTGAAGTCATGCTTCATTTTCATCCTCAAAAGGAAGATTTGATGGGCATAGTGGTAGGGATGCAATCGCTTCTTTTTTTTCTTCCATACCATCTACATCTTTTAAACTTGTCAAAAATAAACTGATCGAAGAAATATGATCGCATATGAAATTCAATCAAATATTTATGTTTCTTTCTAAATTCATCACATAAAGAATCTATCTTGTTGCAGTGTTTGCACCATGGCACACAAAACTGAATAAACCAAAGAGTATCCTTCTCTTTTACATTGTACATGAAAGTTTCAATGTTTAGATGGACAACATCAGTCTTGGTTGAGTATATATCTCTAGTTGCAAGGAGGATGAAGCAAAGAAAACATGTTTAATCTCTCCTGCCATATTGTTACAGTCTTGTAAACCGAATTTCATATCAAAATACATCTGCACTACAGACTGGTATCGCTGATTTCACCAAACCTTCCACCATTTATCTTCACAGATTTGAACCCAAATCCTTGCTCTCAGATAATGACATCCATGAATGAAATTATATGTTTTTAACACCACTTGTAACCCTCACTGGGTGTATTGATAATATTTCAAGATGAAGAAAACTACTCATGATCTTGAGATGAAAATCACATCAGTCCCATGTTAGAAATAATTCCAACTCCTGACGCCTTTTGACGGTGTAATCCCTGCTCTTGATGCTGCAATTCCAACTCCTGACACTGCCTCCTCTCCTTCCCGTGTTCCAGTTGTCTTTTCTTCTCTCTTGTACGGTTGTACGGGTATACCGTGTCCTGCATCCTCTTCTTTGATAGTGGATGTGAATGTGTTTTGGCAGCATTTTTGGTGTATATTATTTTATTCGGGCATTTTAATGTGTTTGCACTATGTTTAATATTGTTTTGATTGTTTTCTTTTTGGATGAATTTTTTTTTCACTTGACATGAAAAACAAGTTACAAACGATGTAATTAATGACTTTCTTTTTCACCTCTTTTCTTGCAGGTTAAGTTTACTTGGTAGTTTTTATATTAAGTTTTTTTTGTGTTGAATATAGAAGTAGTAAAAAAGATAGAGTGATGAACAAGTTTATGTAAGGATGCTCTGTAGTAGCAAGATATGATCAACAACTCTTTAGTGGAATGAAATGGATATGTGAATTGAAGATATAATAAAATATCAGTTCTTGGATATTTTTTGTGCATTTTTTTTGTGTTCTCTATTTTATTCTGTGTTTTGAATCCTCTCCCTTTGGCCTTCAAAGTGGTATTAGAGCGGGTTTATCAAAGAAAGTTCATTTTAGCAAAAGGGTTTTATCAAAATCTCTAGCAAAGGTTTTCTTACAAACAACAATGGCAAGCACAAGCACAAGCTTGACAAATCCATACAAATCCATAGATTCCACAATTTAATGGCAAGAATTATGACTATTGGGCAATTACCATGAGGGAATTGTTTTGCTCACAAGATTTATGGGAGCTACTAGAGAATGGATTTCCAGAGCCAACTGATGCAACATGCAATGCTTTGACACAAGTAGAGAAGGACTTATTGAAAGACAATAGGAAGAAGGATTCAAAAACTCTTTTCTTTATCCTCCAAGGAGTGCATGAGAGAATTTTTCCAATGATTGCAGTAGCAACAAGGTCCAAACAAGCATGAGATATACTTCAAACAACCTATCAAGGTATGGAAAAAGTCAAAAGAGAAAAGCTACAAATACTGAGAAGGGATTTTGAAACAATATATATGAAAGAAAATGAATCAGTAAACTCTTTCTTCACCCAAATCATTGGACTAGTAAATTAAAATAGATCACATGGTGAGACACTTGAAGATAGAAGAGTGGTTGAAAAGATTCTAAGGAGTTTACCCACAAAATTTGAGACAATTTTTGTAACCATAGAGGAAACAAAGGACCTCACATAGTTTTTAGTCGATGAGTTGCATGCATTTCTCATTTCTCATGAACACAAGCTGAGTAGATCAAAAAACACATCATTGGAGGATGCTTTCAAGTCACAAGTTTCAATCAACCAAGGAAGAGGCAAAGGTTGATCAAATTTCAGAGGAAGAGGAAGAAAATCTTACAAAGGTGGAAGAAGCAACCCATCAAGCTTGAGTGGAAGAGGTAGTAGCCATAACCCAACTCAAAATCCATCTCAAAATCAGCCTCAAGGTCAAAGGTATGATAAATCTTAAGTCCAATGTCACTATTTCAAAAAATATGGGCATTATTTGAGTGAATGTAGAAAGAAGCAATATGATTTCAGTAAGAAAAATGTAAATTTTACAAAAGAAAACAAAAATCAAAAGTCAGAACCAAGCACAATGTTTTTGGCATGAAATGTTACACAAGCAAATGAAAAAGATGTATGGTTTCTAGATCTGGGTTGTAGTAATCACATGACAAGGAATTTAGAAATGTTTTTTAGTTTGGATGAGAATGTAAAATCTGATGTCACATTGGGCAATGACAACAAAGTGTCAATCAAAGGAAAAGGAAATGTCAATATTCTAACTAAATAGGGGGCGAAGAAGTATATTTTAGATGTGTATTTTGTGCTTGGTCTAAAACACAACTTAATGAATGTAGGGAAACTTGTTCAAAAAGGGTTTAAGTATCTTTCAAGAATGGTTTGTGTACAATTTTAGATAAATTTTTCAAGTAGTTAGCTCATTGCCAAGGTTCAAATGACCAACAATAGGATGTTTCCCCTAAGGATAAAACCAGATTTGAGTGTAGACTACGGTCAAGCACACCACTCAATGTCTTCACAAGAGGGTAAAGAAGAAAATGTAGTAGTCATCCAAACAATTTTTCAAGCAAAAATAAAAGATGAAAATTGGCTTTGGCATCTAAGATTTGGGCATTTAAACTTTGCAGCTCTAAATTTGCTTCATAGGAAAAGCCTGGTCCAAGGGATTACCTTTAATAGAGAAACCAAAAATAATATGTGAAGGATGCATCTTAGGAAAGCAACACATAGAATCATTTCTGGCAGGAAAGTCAACTAGAGCAAAAGCCCCTTTGGAGATTGTACATTTAGAATTGTGTGGGCCAATGCAAACACCTTCAATAGGTGGTAGATTCTACCTTTTGACATTCATTGATGATTTCTCAAGGAAAACATGGGTTTAATTTCTAAAGCATAAGATTGAGGCATTTGAATATTTTTGTCAATTCAAAGCTCTTGTTGAAAAGAAAAGTGGGTATTACATTAAAGCATTGAGAATGGACAGAGGTGGTGAATACATTTCAATTTTTTAAATTTTTTTTTCAAAGATCATGGGATTCACAAGTAGTTTACAACTAGATATACACCTCAACAAAATGGGGTAGCTAAAGGAAAAAACAAAACAATCATGGAAATGGCTAGAAGCATGTTAAAAACCAAACATTTTCCAAATGAATATTGGGCTGAAGCTATATCATGTGCAACATATATAATGAATAGGTGTCCAAAAAAAAGTGTCAAGAATATGATTCCTGAAGAAGCATGGACTAGAAGAAAACACAATGTTTCTCACATGAGAGTTTTTGGTTGTGTAGCATATGCACATATGCCTGATGAACTAAGAAGAAAGTTAGATAACAAAGGAGAAAAGTGTGTATTTTTGGGATATAGTGATGAAGCCAAGGCATACAAGTTATACAATCCAATCGGCAAGAAGGTTATAATTAGTAGAGATGTGCAGTTCGTAGAATATGGGGCATGGGATGGAAGTTTGGAGAAAACAATCAATATTGCAGCCAACTTGCCACAAGAAGATAATGAAGTTTTTATACCAGCAAATAGACCATCAAATGTGACTCTTTCTACACCCATTCATGGTCAACAATGTGTTCCACAAGTGACACAATCATCAAATGTAAGAGCAACAACAAGAGGACAACAAACACCATCTACAACAGATATTTCAAGTGATGGACCAACAAGTCCACATTCCATGGGTTCCACATCAAATGACATGTCAAATCCTACATTGGGAAGCATGAGGAGACAAAAAATTAGAATTTTAAGAGAGATTTATGAGCAAAATGATGGTGCAAATAATGTAGGTCAGAATTCTCTTTTTGCTTTATATTCACATGTTGAAGATTCGATTCATTTTGAAGATGCAATTAAAGAAGAAAAATGGGTCCATGCAATGGATTAAGAAATAAATGTTATTGAAAAGAATCAAACATGGGAGTTAGTGAGGAAAAGAGGTGATTGGAGTAAAGTGGGTTTACAAAACCAAATTCAATGCAAATGGTGATGTGTAAAATTATAAATCAAGGCTTGTAGCCAAAGGTTATTCACAACAACCCAAGATAGACTACAATGAGACATTTGCACTCATTGCTCGTTTAGACACCATGAGAACAATATTGGCCATAGCAGCTCAAAACAAGTGGGTAGTATATCAAATTGATGTTAAATCAGCTTTCTTAAGTGGTATTTTAGAAGAAGAGGTCTATGTGGAGCAGCCACCTAGGTATGAGATTTTGGGACATGAAAACAAGGTTGACAAAGTTAAGAAGGCACTTTATGGACTCAAGCAAGCCCCAAGAGCTTGGTATAGTAGAATTGATAGTTATCTTTTAGAAAATGGCTTCAACAGGTGCAACAATGAGCCTACATTGCATACCAAAATGAATGAGCAAGGTCATATTATAATTGTTTGTTTATATGTTGATGACTTGGTATTCATGGGTGATCTATCAATTGACATGTTCAAATCAGATATGAAGAAATAATTTGAGATGACTGATTTGGATTTAATGAAATACTTTCTTGGCATTGAAGTGAATCAAAATGAAAATGGTATATTCATTTCTCAAATAAAATATACAAATGACATTTTGAAAAGGTATAATATGATGAATTACAAAGCAGCCCTAACTCTTATTATCACAGGTTTGAAATTGAGCAAAGATGACAAAGGAGCAGATGTAAATCTAACCTTGTACAAAAGCCTTGTTGGTAGTCTTATGTACTTAACAGCCACAAGGCCAAACATAATGTTTGTAGTTAGTGCCATCTCAAGATTCATGGAGTCTCCAAAAGTGTGTCATTGGCAAGTAGGAAAGAACATTTTTAAATATGTTAGTGGAACAAGGATGATGTAGAGTGGCAGGGGAAGACAGTCTCTTAAGAGCTTCTCTCAAATATGCTCAAATAAACTCCTTAATACACCATCAACTAATGAGCAAATTAAGCATTATTTTAACTCCACACACCCAAATACAATCAGGAGGCTTGGAAATGACTCATAATCTCTTAACATGGCTAAACTAAGCCAACAAACAAGACTTCTCACTTTGGAACACTCTTTCATCTATTGCTGCCATATTATGCCTTATAGCCCTTGTAGCCCTATCTAATGGGACAGTCAACATAAAATCCTTCTAGTGAATGAAACCAGGCCAAACTCACTAGTTTTTGACACTTGATACTATCCTCCACAAACCCTCAAAACCACAAGTTTTGACTCCAACACAAAGGGCAACAAATAACATGTTTTATAACGCTACAAGGAGGCCTAAAAGACACTTTTCAATGCAAGTATGGTTACCTTGGCACACCCCAACACCCCTAAGCCAATGAATGAATTCCTATACCTTCAATAAACTCATTCCAACTGATCCCAAGCAACACAAAACAGAAAACTCACAAATCTTACCTCAAATCAGATTTTTGCAACAAATTTTGGCTTGTCACATAGAGATGCCAAGCCTAGGGTTGCTCAAAATTTGCACCAGAACCCCTTCCATCCTCCAAGACCTTCAAGAACATAAATTACATGATCTTCCTCACCTTCCCACCAAAAATCAGGCCATCAGCAAGTGGAGAAGGCGAGTTATAAAGCTTTTTAGACCAAACCTGAATTTTGAAGGTTTTCCAGACCACTTTCAGTAAAACGCGAATATCTCTTTCAATTCTTAATGAAAAAGGCTCAAACCACCACCAAAAGAAAGGTAGTTCAATTATCTATCGATCCATTATGGTCTTCATCCTGTACAGTACATAATAATTCCGTACCACATATTTTAGCAGCAATTTTACACACAGAAAATGAAGGAAAACAGGGTTTCTTTTTATTCAAACTTTCTCCAAACTTCAGAATCAACATGCCTCGACCAAAAGAGGCCTATTTCAACCTTTGAAACCTCTTTCCAAATCCCTCCAACTGATTTTTGAATTAGTTGGATGTTGGAAACAACTAATTTTTAAAATATTCCAAACTAGACTCCTAATTGCCTAGTTAAGGCAATTTATACTACTCTCACGAAGCCCACTTACAATAAACATTTAAAAGGTGTTAAAACACCACAAAACACATCAAAAACATCAAGGAGACTCCCCTCAAATACCTGGTTGCACCAAGGCATCTTAATTCCTTAAATTGCTTAGATGCACCAAGTTCACATGGTGAGGAAGGAGACCTTGTTCTTACAACTAGACTTGACTTCAAACCCAAAACTTGTTACAAGACATGAAATATGGTTCTTGGAACCTTATTACATCCCAAACTTCTTGACAACACATAAAAAAAAACAAACAATACCTCCAAGAGGCATGGAGACCCCAAGGTGCTCCCAATTACATTATTATTGGTCTTTTTTAGACCTTATTAAGCCTAAATAAGCACAAAACATTCTTATTCCATCCTAGAATTCATTGTCATCATGAAATTTGTTGAACCTTCAAGGACTCTTTTCCCTTTCATTCCAAGGTGTAGGTTCCCCTGCACCAAAGGAACTATGGAATTCTTTACTCAAAGACAAGTGATTTCAAGCTAATAGGACATACTGACAAGGTATGTGCAAGATCATCATGGAAAAAATGGGCCCTTAAGTGGCAAAAAAAATAGAAAAATTAGAGTTAGGCAACTTGACGTAAAAATTTGAATAAGTTATCTATATTATTTCAAAAATATGTAAGAATAGAATCTGTATCAAATTGAATGTAGTTTCAAAACTAATAGGTTTATTTTTTTTCAAAAGAAATCTATTTGGTGAAAATTTGAAATTTCAATGCAGTAGTACTTAAATTTCAAGGAAAAAATAAGAAGTAGGTGTTTGTCTGACCACCCTAACCACAATAAAATGATAATATTTTTTTATAAGATTTTATACATAAGTAGAGGACTCATGTCCGGATGTGATGCATATTTTTGTGTAAATTTTTTCCAAGTAAATAATTAATTATGAATTATTTATTACAACTTTTACAAAATATAAAAACTCACACGTTTGACCACCTTAACTTGGTCAAAACTTCATGAAATTTATTTTTTCTTCTTTTAATCCTATAGTATGCCAAGCATAAAATGTGATGCATGTTTTGGATTCCAAAAATGTGATACCGTTTGAAAGGTATGGATATTTTTCAATCAACCTATCAATCAGGGCTTTAGTCGTAATTCAAATAGAAAATGAATAATAATTATTTATTAAATTCAAAGTAAAGATAATTTATATTGGTGGAAAGATGAGAATATCCTTTAAACACCCTTTTCATTTCATCAATTTTGGGTAAAAAATGTTGTTAGCCACATACCCTACAAATACCCATCATATCACCCCTTTTTGGCCCATCATGATCCTGCACATACTCGACAGTGATTGTGTAGGGTGTATAGATGATAGAAAGAGCACTTCCAGTCATGTTTTTTACGTTGGTACTGGTATAGTTTCATGGGCTTCAAAGAAACAACCGATTGTCACTCTCTCATCAACTGAAGTAGAGTATGTAGTAGCTACAAGTGCATCATGTCAAGCAGTTTGGATGAGAAGAGTGTTGAAAGAGTTGAAACAAGAACAATAAGGGGAAACAAAGATATATTGTGACAACAACTCAGCCATAGCACTATCAAAGAATCCAATTTTTCACAAGAAAAGTAAACATATTGACACACGATATCATTTTATCAAAGATTTGATCAACAATTGAGAGATATTTTTAGAATATTGCAGGTCTGAAGATCAATGTGTAGATATTTTCACAAAGGCACTTGGAAAAGAAAAATTCATCTATCAAAGAGATCGATTGGCTATCATTGATGATTGTAGTTGTAATTAAGGGGAGTGTTAGAAATAATTCCATCTCCTAATTCCTCCTAACAGTGTAATTCCTACTCCCGACACTGCAATTCCAACTCCTGACACCGCCTCCGCTCCTTCCCATATTCTAGCTATCTTTTCTTCTCTCTTGTATGGTTGTATGGGTATATCATATCTCACATCCTCTTCTCCTAACAGTGGTTGTGAATGTGTTTTGGCAGCATTTTCAACGTATATTATTTTCTTCGGGCATTTAATGTTTCTGAACTATATTTAATATGGTTTTGATTGTTTTCTTTTTGGATGATTTTTTTTTTCACTTGACGTGAAAAACAAGTTACAAATGATGTAATTAATGACTTTATTTTTCACCTATTCCCTTGTGGGTTAAGTTTACTTGGTAGTTTTTATGTTAAGTTTTTTTTGTGTTGAATATAAAAGTAGTAAAAAAGGTAAAGTGACAAACAAGTTTCTATAAGGATGCTCTGTAGTAGCAAGATATGAGCAACAACTCTTTAGTGGAATGAAATGGATATGTGAATTAAAGATATAATAAAATATCAGTTCTTGGATATTTTTTGTGTGTCTTTTTTGTGTTCTTTATTTTATTCTATTTTTTGAATCCTTTTCCTCTAGCCTTTATCCCATTACTAGTTTCCTATCTCTCTTTTATTTGTGTTTATATTTTTATAGGGAAAAATTGTGGACTATAAAAGGGGTAAAATTTATCTCTTATAATCATATTGAGTAGTTCTATGAATCCAATTGGTATGACTTTTCCTCAGTTTATTCTTGTGTGTGTCAATTGAGGGAACATAAACTGATGAAAATTATCATGGATGTTTGCTTAAGGGCTTAAGACAATAAGTTGAGAAAATATGAGATGCACTCTATGAGAAACTAGTATTCAACTTTCATACTTACTAGAATGTAAAATCCCTATCTCGGGCACAACATTTTTTTTATTCCAATTAGCAACAACTACCAACTTAACCAACCAAGCATTTTCTATGTAGATTAGAAGTGTTAATTTCAATAGCTCAATATTCACCATGGTGGTATCAACTCATCATTACCAATTATATGCTTGCACAAAAGAGTGATACAATCCCAAGATTAAGGTCTTCCTTAGACCTACGACCTAAGCCTCGAGGGTTCATGATGACCCTGCCTATGTATCCCCTCATGGGAAATTAGAGGCATTGTAGTTCACCCCACAATGATAATGGGAGTTCAACCTCTCCTCTTGTAGGGGATCTATTATCTCACCTTAACCTATAACTATTAATTTAGTATATGTAATCTATCAACATAGTCCATTATAATATAATGATACTAACTTTCCATCAAGTGTTGGGTCCATACCAAACATTACCAAGCATTAGTGTACATACATTCACTATATTCACAAGAGGTCATTCATACCATAATCTCAAAGATTATACCAAATGGTTGTCATGAGCATACCCTCACATACACAAGTTTATTATTTCATACACAGTACGAATACAACAGTGACTAGATCATACATAGATCACAAGTGCAACATAGGCAAGATCATACATAGATCCAAAATGCAATAGAGGTTGGATCATACACAGATCTCAAGTGCAACAGTTTCAGGATCATACACAGATCCCGAGTGCAACCACAATTGGATCACACACATATCACAAGTATAATGGCAATCAACTCATATGCATATCATGAAAACATTAGTTGTTGGCTCCAACATACATCACAATTAAATAGTGACGAACTCCAACATACATCACATACATAGTGACGAGCTCTAGCATATATCACAATTACACAATGACACATCACAGTGGCTGGCTAACACATGCTCATAATGCATCCTAGATAGGTAGAATAGCGGTACATTAGGCACTATACCGTGGGTCCTATTCTTTCGTCTAGTCTTCTACACCATTGGACAACTAGGAAGAGGATTTGGTGCATCACATACTACACCGTAGGTTTGTTATCAACCCCATGAGGCTAAGTATATAGTCTAAAAACTGGGAGGGGATTCGATGCATCCCATACTACATTGTAGGTCCATCCACCATCCCAAGGGTTTCCCCAAGTAGTGAACCTACCAAATCCAGTGGATTCCAACTTCAATTTCCTATAGGCCACTATCGACAAGTCTTTCCACCCAGGAAGAAGTAGCTCCTGACATATACGACCTTGTGACCTTAGTGGTATTGTCAGCTATCTTCTTCACAATCCTGGGTAACACTGGCCTCGATCACTTTCATGCCCTCAGTGGTAGCTAGTGAACCCCCTCGATACAATGGTTATCCCTAGATTACCGTTACCTGCATGGATGGGTCCCTACCCATGCACCCATTAACGTATCTTAATTATAACCAAGGTAGTTTGCTACCTTCACCTCTATGAACCAAGTGAATGCTGACTAATCCCTAACAGTAGTCCAAACATCGATCATTGGCATGGTCCAATGAATTTCTGCCACTTCTCAAATATCTCAGAGGTTCATACTTAGGCGGTTCATACATAACATGAAACACAATCATAGTTAACATATATACAAGCCTATACATAGAGACCTCTAGATATAGAGTCAATTTTCACAACACATAAGGTCACATGGAACCAACACGTGATGGAATTTTCCAAACTTAAACATATATTCGATTATTGATTATATGTAGTTAAATCACATACTTAATTCATTTACTAATCAAAACACATCGTGCATTAAATGCAAGTTATTAGATTCCATTAACTCATTTAATACCCATTTCAGCCTCAAATTGAAGCTTATGGAGGAGAAAAGGTCCAATCAATTAGGAGCAACCAAAACCCTTAGATTTATCCCCCATAGACCCTCCCCCTATGGACTTGAAGTCACAGGGGCATCCTTCGCCCAAGGACTACCTACGTTCCCACTTCCAAACGGGTCAAATTCACACGTAGTTCTCCTCACATAGTATCTCAAGGATACCTGCGCACCAGGTTCCCACATCCCAAGGTTTCATAATTGTTTCTCTTCCATTACTAATGCTTATTAGAAATCATGAAAAGCTATATAATTCAACAACCCATACGATAACACCTTCCTTTAAGGATATTAAACTTGACCAACTTGAATTTCCTTAGGTTAGTCTTTTCAACATAGGGGATTAGGCTTATTATACATCACTAATCTACCTTAGTTCACATAAACCCATTGGAAGTCACTTCCCTTTGAGATTCATAAAAATAGGTTTAATATTGAGTGTTTTCTATCTGAAGGGAGGGTCAATAAGTAACTTGTAGTCATATGAAATCCCTTACTCCCAATATCCCAATACTATTCTTAGGTTTATTTACATACTTCATTTGGTAGTTAGCATTCCCAAACTTCCCTTTTCTAGCAAGACATGATACCAACATGTATTAGGTACAATATTTTGACCAAGAATATGGTTTGTAACTTAAACATTTTGAGATTTTTTAATTCCACAAGAATAAACCATCAACAAGGTACTATTAAATATTTGACCCATTAGCAACAATTATCATGGAATTTTTCATAAATCTTGATCATATAACCATATTTAATGGTTCTAAGTATTCGAGAAATATTTAATAATAAAATACTACACATCCCATATATGGGAGTCATAATTGAAGAACTCAAATAATACTCAACACTATGACTTGGAGTATTTATAACTATTCCAACCATGTATCCCAATTTAATAAACCTATATCATGACACTTCCATCCAATTATGTCAAGATTGAACCTCACCACCAATATCATTCCTAATCCAACTATAACATGCCAAGGTTTTGTTTATACCGATTATAGAAACACACATACTTTTATTGCACTCCTAAAGATATTGTTCAGACAACAAGTCTTATGATTAAGTACTTGATAGTGGATACATATTGTTAATATTGACCATGATGATATAATTATACGACATAGCTCATTGTAACCTCTTAATTCTTCCTAGAAAAGTGATGCATGCAATCAAATGACATAACTCATTGTGTTATTTCTAGGTAATACATTTTAAGGAAATGAGATTAGATGACTATATTTATTCAAGTGTCCCCTCCCCTACTTCTAATATTAAGTAATAGTAGCAAGACCTAGTTAATCATTACATATGGTCCAATACGAAGAACATTCAATTAGATTCTTTGATTTATCAATGCTCAAATCATATATACTAGCATAATTTTTAAGGAGCAATGTCCCATATAATTTTGTGGTTTAACACAATATAATTTCTTCTAGATTGACACATGCATTTTCATATTGGTGTTAAGAAGCATAGGGATATTAGGTGTTCCCTAATTCGAATATATTAACTTTGAACATATATTTTATGGGAATTAACTTTGAAAGGTTTAGTCATCAATACCCCACTTGTTAACATAGTTAATTCATTTTCACCTTGTAAGGTATAAATTAACAAGTCTCACCCTACAATTGTGTAATAATAGGTTTCTTTTACATGTAGTTTATATTTTCAAATTTAGGTCTTCTCATTTAATGTATAAATGTGATCAAATGCCAAGACTTAGTATATCATATAAAAATTTAATGATGACCAAGAAAACATTTATTGTACATTGGCTACTTATATTAGGAACTTAGGATACCTTTTCAATTAATATTAACATGATCAAACTATTTGTCATATTCTTGGTTACAAAACACCCATTATAATCTATGAAGAAAATTAATTACAATTTGAGATCATTCAAAAGAACATGAGCATAACTTCTTCTTTACTACTTCCATTCTACACAAATATTATTCTTAAGATCAACTACTGGCGTAAATCAAGCTCAAACTTCAACCATAAATTACTTCCTTGCTCAAGAGGGAGGTGAAAGGAAAAAAATTATCTAATTGGGATGCCTATATCGTTGAAATCCCTCTATCCTTTATACTTCACTAGAAGTCCATACCATGTTCTAGAACTCTCACAATGACTTAGACAGGGATAATCGTAGCAATGGTTGTCAAATTTGACTTAACTCTATGTTGCCAAAAAATGTATAGTTGTCATTTTTACCCTCACTTGAGTTTTTCTTATGGACTTTGGCTTGATTTTTCCTAGATTTAATGTTGTAATGTGGCCAACACATTCACATTAGGTCCTGGACCCTTGTGAATCATTAAGACTTCTAGGATGTTTTGTAAAAGTGTTGTAAAGTGTTGTAACCCACTTTCACCCTTTTCTAGGACCCTTTCATTATAATTCACTTAAATATCTCCTTTTTATCACTTACCAAGTCTTATTTCAAAGTGTTGTAAAGAGTTGTAAAAAAATCGCACACTTTTCTAGACTTGTCATCACTCATTCAACCCTTTCTCATGTTTAAATGACCCCTTAATGCACTTTCCGACCATACTTAAGTGTATTTTTTAGGGTATTCTTGTTAAACAACATTTAATGCACTTTAATATTTGAAACCTAGTAAAATTTCCCCAGTGGGACCAAGTCGCAACCTGGGGTGACTTAGTCCCACTGGGAACAAAAATGAAAATAATTTTAATTTCTTGGCAGGATTTTATTCTCTTACCCTTAAGGTCAACCTGTGATGTGTTATTTTCGAGAAATTTAAGAAAATCAAGTATAAATAAGGGTTTTTCCTCTCATTTTAACCCCAAAAATTCATTCAAGCATTCATTCATCAATTCACTTAATCATTATCAAGCATTCAAACACTCTAAGTATAATCAAGTCATCTATTGGAGCACTTCATTGCATATCTTCATATTTACACATCAAGGGTTTCATAATTTTATGACATTGCATGTTGTTTATTTATCATTCTCTTCATATTTCATTTCATTATCTAGGGTTTGATTACCAAAGTGGGGTTTGACCAAGGAAAACCCCTATATGCTAACCCTTAACCCTTTTTCCCCTCTTTGCATGTGTGTTTGTAGATTTTGTATGCATATTTGTCAAAGAGTTTGGTGTCAAAAAATGGTCAACAATCCATCAAAGTCAACATAACCCTAATTGAAGCTTGGAGACCTCTTTCATCTTGTTTTTTGTAGAATCAAGATTGGACACCTGTCAGAAAAGTACATGTGGACCGGAAGCTACAGAATCCTATTCCAAAATTCTAGAAATCTCCAGGTGGATTAAGTCACCATCTGTGGTGAATTAGTCCCACTGTCAGGCCTAAAAATTGATTTTTACATTTTTGGACACCCATTTGGTAGATTCCTATTTTGACAGATTTTCTTCAAAACTGGACTAAGTCGCCTAGCTTGGCGTAAGTGTCCCATTCAACATTTCCAGTCAGCTCTATAGGATTCTAGAGCCTCTTTGCATTAGATTCTAGATTCTAGGTGCACCTATCCAATTTTGTTTAATTCTTTCATCATTTGCTTGCATTCTTATGTGTTTTTGCATATCACACTATGTTTTCCAACACTTTGCATTTCATAGGATTAACATCAATAAATAATTTCTTTTTCAATTTGTTGCATTTATACATTGCATTTAGATACATTGCATCTATTTTACATTAATCTTGAGTGTAGACATTAGCATTTTGGGCCCATTTTCTCTCCTTCCAGGTGAAAACCCTAGAAGAGTTAGAGAAACCCTTGGGTAACCAAAATCATTATCCACAAAACCTTGACACTCGCTTAGGCTCACAAGTTTCTAAAGCCTTTTCTACAAATTGATTAGGTGTATATCCTACAATTATGGTATATGTGAATACATTTCTTTAGGTAGATCATTTCCCACCATCATGCCTTCACCATGCTTCCTCCCTACTTCCATATTTCGGTGTACACTTTTTCCTAGGCGTTCCCAATGATCCCCACCCCCTTCGACTCCTATTCTCCTTCTCCACCCGCACCTCATACTAATGAAACTTCTCTATCATTTATGTCTCAAGGGACATCCATGGCCTAATCCAAAGCTCCCATTTCATCACAGGCAGGGAGGATGTTGTTAAATGTTATGAGGTTTTCACTTTTTACACCTACCAATTGTATCTACTTCAAATTTTCTAAAACCTTTTCGATGGTCCATTTTCTGCATAGCCTGCAACTTCATTAAATCTTTCCTCCATGGACCCATCTTTTGTATCCTTCCCTTATATTAACTTTTTCTTTCTTCCAACGACTAAGCTTTTCTCCACTCCTCCCTCCCTTCCTCATGCCTTGCTTTGCTCTCCCTCTCCTCTGTGATTTTGGGCTCCCTCCTTTCCGGTTTTCCTCCAACACCTCTTCATTGAGGTCATCCCTCCTCTTATCTCCTCCTCTTGCTCAAACTTCTACCCATTATGTTCCCATTTTTTGGTCTCTCTCTCCTCAAAACGCTTCTACAACTCCTGCCAATCCCTAGTCCTTTCTATTCATGCCTTCCTTCATATTTCTCTTCCCTTTGTGACCTCTCCTTTCTCACATTTTTATATTTTCCTCCCCTACACCATAGTCATCCTCTGCATTTTATTCCTCTTTTCCTCACACCTGAATTTAATTAGAAAATGACGAGGGGGGGTTGGCATAATTTAGAGTTTTTCCCATGATGTGTACCTCCTACTGAGCAATTGTTCTTTTTTTTTTTCTCCCCAAATAGTGCGTTTGTAATTTTTGGTGGCCTGGGGAATGGACTACCATACCAAAATTAATGGAGGGCTCTCACTTTCTTCTTGTGCACCATTTAAACACCTTGCAAAGTCTTCCCCAAGTTTGGGTCACCATGCCTCTTTATTGACATGTTCGTCACCTTTACTCTACCTTTCCATGCTTCATAAATTTGAAATGATTATTGTTCTATTTTATTTCTATTTATTTACTACACAATCAGCCAGTATGGAAGGGGCTGTCATGTGGGATGTGACATAGCAATCATTATAAATTTCATCTTTAAACATCTCATGATATAAATAAGAATATTTATTAAATTAGATAACATAATCAAACTCAAATTAAATGAAAAAAATTGATCAAACACTCTTATTTAATTAGATGACAAGAAGGTATAGTGTGACAGGAAGTTGTAGTGCGATAAGAAGTTAAAGTACGATAGGAAGTTCATAGGACAAAATACAGAGTAGTCTCTGGAAACAATAAATATAACTAAACAACAAGAAAACTACTTAAGCAAATGAACTTCTTGTAATTCAAATGATAATTGCATTTGAAAAAAAGTTGATCACACTGATTGCACTACTAAATCAATTACATAAACCGAATATTAAAACTTTCCAATCATAAAAGGAAATCAAGTCATAAACACTTCATACTGTAAAATGTATTCAACATAAGTCAAAATGTATTGGATCATGTAAATTCTAACTAATCAAAACACAAAACAACCTCACCAAGTATCCTGAGAGGGGACCCTTCCTCTGGTTCACAAAGTGAGTGAGAAGAAGCAGATTACACCAACTCAATATCATGAACATGCAATTCTATTCATCCAAATTGTAGCAAGAGGAAAATATGTTTCTGTTCTCTATTTTTTTCTCTATCTTCTACAATCTAAATCATAGATCATATATATAGATCCGACCAGCACATCGAATAATATAAAATATGATTAAAAGAAGTTATGGTTTGTTATGGCTAATGGCCAACAAACTGGATATCAATAGTCTTTGGTTTGGGTGCAGGCCACAAACCTCAAAATTGTTAGGGTTTAGGAAAATTGGAGCAATAAATATTAACAATTATATGCAGATTAAATAACCCAAAAATAAAAATGAAGAATAACACAAAAGAGATCAACATAGAAATATAACATGGTTCACCCAATATGGGCTACATCCGTAGACACTCTGCATCCACGTGATTTTATTATCTAGTGCAAAGTAGATTACAATTTCACAAATGCCATGTATTGCAACATACATCCCAACCACTTATAATAGGCTTTTTGGAAGCTTTTAGAATTAGGGTTTTACAAAGTCATTTTTTCACTTGACGTGTTAGCAAGAAAACGTTGACATGTTAACGAGATAAAAAAAATTGGGGGCTACACCCTCAAACCCCAGCGAGGATATGTTATGAGTGTACAGTATTTACATTATTAGTCACCACATATCAATAGTCTCCCACTTGGAGACTGATCTTGGACGACACCACTACACTTGTAGCTCCCACTGGATTATAGGTCTAGCTAGTTTCTTATATCCACCATTATAGTCATGAAGGCCAATGAAAACTGATGAGGAAATTAGTTTCTACCATGTAACTACCTTTGTGAACATATCTGTAGGATTCTTACTGGTGTGAATTTTCTCCAGCTTCAATTGTCCATCCTCCAAAACTGATCGGATGGAGTGGTATCTGAGTTGTATATGCTTAGTTTTTGAATGCAAAGCTAAATTCTTAGAAAGATGAATGACACTCTAGCTATCAGTGTAGAACTATCAGTGAACAAAGGGTTATATTTTTGTTGTTGTCCCAATTCCTCTAGAAAACATTGTAACCAAATCATCTCCTTGTTGGCTTCCGTAGCAACAACATATTCAACTTCAGTGGTTGAAAGTGCAACAAGCTTTTGCAATCTTGAAATCCAATTGACTACAGTACCCCCTACAGTAAAAACATACCCTATAGTATTACTCTTACTATCAATATCACCCACGAGATCAAAGTCAACGTATCCTTTTAGAGAAAAAATTGTTCCTCCAAAACATAGTTTCTTTGAGTAGTACCTCTCAAATATCAAAGAATCCATTTTATCACATACCAATTTTCCATTACCAGATTGCTCATATACCTACTCACAACTCCCACTACATGTGGAATATATGGCCTTGTGCATATTGTTTCATACGTCAAGCTACCAACTGTTGATGCATATGGTATATTAGACATTTTGTCTTCCTCCTCTTGTCTCTTTGGGAACATCTCCTTAGTCAACTTAAAATGACTAGGCAAAGGTGTACTATCTGCTTTTGCATTCTACATGTTAAACCTTTTCAACACCTTCTCTACATACTCACTTTGAGACAATTTTTTTTTTACGTTTGTCCTATCTCTTGTGATCCTCATACCAAGGATTTGTTTTGCAGCACCCAAATCCTTCATAGCAAATGAATTTGCTAATTTTTTCTTAAGTTCATTAGTATGCTACATGTTAGACCCAACAAAAAGCATATCATCAACATAAAGCAATAGGATAATATAGCTACTTATCCAATTTATTAAAATAAACACAATAATTAGAATGACATCTTTTGTAACCTTGTTCAGCCATAAAACTATCAAATTTCAACTACCATTATCGAGGTGCTTGCTTTAGGCCATACAAACTCTTCTTTAACCTGCACACAAATTTCTCCTTTCCTTTGACCTCATATCTAGGTGTGGTTGTTGCATGTATATTTCCTCTTCTAAATCCCCATGGAGAAATGCTATTTTCACATCTAGTTGTTCAAGATGCAAGTCTTCTGCAGCCACAAGACTTAGAATAGTTCTAATAGAAGTCATCTTTACAATTGGAGAAAATATTTCATCAAAATCTATACCTTTTTTCTATGCAAAACCTTTTACCACAAGTCTTTCCTTACATATTTTCTTGCTTCCATCTAATTCCTTCAACCCGCAAAACCATTTATTTGGAAATGTTCTTTCACTTGTAGGAAATTGGACTAAGTCCCAAGTCTAATTCTACAGCAAGGAATCCATTTCCTCTTTCATGCCTAGCTCCCACTACTTTTTGGTATCTACCTACATTGCTTATTCATAACCTTCAAGTTCACCAAAACCAATTAATAATACAAAATATAACGATGGAGAAAATATTTATAGATGTCTAGTTATCTTTGTAGAACATGTAACACTCATAGGAGTTTGTGGGATAACTTCTTGTTGTTGAGCATCATGTACCATTGGTATTTTATTTTATAAAATCTCATCCAGCACCACATATTCCTTTTTTGGCCATGTGTTCATGCTTCTTTTCCTACAACTGATCCTTATAAATGACCTTCTCATTGAATATAACATCTCTACTCCTAATGATTTTGTGATTTTTATAATCTCGTAACTGATAACCAAATTCAACCACTCCATATCCAATGAAGGTACATTTTTTAGACTTAGCCTAAAGTTTGGTTCTATTTTCAATATCAACATGGACAAAAGCTTCACAACCAAAGGTTTTCATAAATGAATAGTATACCTTTTTACCCATCCATGGCTCCTTTGGAATGCCACCATACAAAGGATTTGAAGGTCCCCTATTTATTAAATAAATAATAGTTGTACAACAACTACCCAAAACTGTAAGGGTAGTCCCTATTCATCCTCTTAGACACAACATTTTCTTGTGGGGTTCTAGGAACAATTTTCTACCTACGTATTTCATTGTATGAACAATAATTTTCAAAATATTTGTTGCAATACTCGCCTCCATTATCAAATCTAAGAAACTTCAATTTTTTCATGTCTCATTCTCAACCAATTCTTTCCACTTTTTAAAAGTTTCAAATACTTCTAATTTTTGTTTTAGGAAATATACCCATGTTTTCCTAATTGCATCATCAATAAAAGTAACATAATAACATGAGCCACCAAGAGAAGATACCTGAGTTGGTCCCCATACACCTGAATGTACAAGCTCTAATTTCTCACTCTTCTTCTCTTTCCCAACTTTGAGAAATTGGACTCTCTTCTATTTTCCATAAACAAAATTTGTGTAGAACTCCAAGTGAATTTGCTTCAAACCTAGTAGCAACTTTCTAGAGTGAAGGATATTCATCCCTTTCTCACTCATGTGCCCAAGTCTATGGTGCCACAATTCTATTTATGTCCTTGTAGCAAGTGCTCTAACTATCTCAGTAGAAATTGTTTTTGTAGCAGCTAAGGTAGAATAAGTATTACCAATATACAAATACAATGTTGATACCTTTTCACCTTTATCTACTAATAATGCACCTTTAGTGACCTTCAAAATTTATATGTAAAGGTAACTATGTAGCCTTCACTACCTAGTTGTCCTACAGAGAATAAATTTCTTCTCAAATTTGGAACATGCCTTACCTCCTATAGCAACCATTCATTTCCATTCTGCAACTTGATTTTATTTTTCATTTTCCAACAATCTAGCAAGGTTCATCATCACCCAAATATACCTATCCAAAATCACCTTGAACATAATCTACAAAATATTTCCTATGGGGTATGGCATGAATTGAAGCCCCTGAATCTATTACCCAAAAAACATTAAAATTATCTAAACATAGAATTAAAGCATCCTACAATTTAACACTTGCAACATTAGCTTCTTTACTATCATCATATTTTTTTTCTCCTTGTTTTCCTTTTTGAGACCAAGAATCCTTCTTCAAGTGTCTTGGCTTTCCATAGTGCCAACAATCCATTTCCCCTCTGGATTTAGATCTACCTTTCTTCAACTTCCCAGGATTTGTTGGTATTTTTCCTCTCTCCTTTGTTCTTCCCTTGTTTTCTACAATTAAAGCATTACTCGATGTTGAAGTATCACCTGTGCTTTTCCATCGCATTTCCTCACTAAGGATAACACCAACAGCATCATCAAATTTCAATGTATTTGAACTAGAGATAGAGTTACTTATAGCCATTACCAAGATATCCTAGCTTTCTGGAAAAGAACATAAAACCAAGAGAGCCCTCACCTCCTCATCAAAATTCACTTTTACAGAAGTTGACTAACTGGTAATCGTATTAAACTCATTTAAATGATCTATCATAGATACACCTTCAGTCATTTTTAGATTAAACAAATGCTTCGTGAGAAATACCTTATTTGAGGCTAAGGGTTTTTCATATAATTTAGCCAAATGTTTCATCAAATCAACCGTTGTCTTTGCTTTTGTTATATTGAACACCATAGATGGTGCCAGGCACAACCGAATGGTTCCTAGTGCCTTTATATCTAGAACATCTCATTCTTCATCAGACATAGTAGCCTCTTTCTTTGTTTTTCCTTGCAGTGGCCACCATAGATCCTTTTTATACAAATAATCTTCCATCTGCATCTTCCATAATTGATAATTTTGGTTGTTGAACTTCTCAACCTTGAATTTTCCTTCTTCCATTGCTTCCACTCAAATCTAGAGGTTTCCTGCCAATCAACTGAAATACACATGGCTTTGATACTAGATGTTAGGGTTCACGTGAATTGTAGAAATGAACATTAATAATTATATGCATATTAAATAACCTAGAAATAACAATGAAGAATAACACAAAAATTTAACGTGGTTCACCCAATATGGGCTACATCCATAGAAAATAAACCACCCAATTATTTTATTATCCAATGCAAAGCAGATTATAGTCTCATGAATGCCATAGCGCAACATACATCCCATCCACTTATAACAGGCTTTTTGGAAGCTTCTAGAATTAGGGTTTTACAAAGTCATTTTTTCACTTGACGTGTTAGCAGGAAAATCTTAATGTGTTAACAGGAAAAAAAATTGGTTGTTGTGTCCCCAAACCTTGCAAAGGAAACATTATGAGTGTATAGTATTTGCATGATCAGTTGCCACATATCAACAATCTCCCACTTGGAGAGTGATCAGGCTCCACACCAAACAAAAACAACATTAAAATAATTTTGAAATGTAATGTTAAAATAGAAGCGAGCAATTTCACAACACATTTGACTCATCCCTTTCCATTCCTCATGTTGTATTCCCTTCAAGGATTTCCTTCCACATGGCTAGTTCCTTCAACATGATTAGTTCTTGTAGAAAACCAATCAAATTATGTCATTATCTCAATGATTTGGGATTTTGGAAGCATTCTTTCATCCTTTAAAAACATACTAAATATTCTTTATTTTCATAATAATTAATGGAAAAGGGACTTAGGAAATAGGGAAAAAAGGTAATAGAATGAAACAAAAAGGGCATAAGAATTAGACATATTTTGTATGCATCAATTTTCATGTAAAAAGAACTAACTCTAGTTCTATTTTTAGAATTGAACCTGTACCTTATGCTTTAAATTTTAAAAC
>VDFB02315987.1:0-73444 GCA_007258455.2 Sequoia sempervirens
AGTATATTAGAAAGTGACTATTGAAATTGGAAATATCGCCATCTACTTGCATTATAAACAAATCTCACACACTATCCATGAAACCAAAGGGAAGGAGAAAGGTGATGCGCAAATGCGCGACCTAAGAGAAAGAGAATTAATGTACAAATTTTCCTTTTTATAGAAATTTCTGTTTGCTGGCGAGTTTCCAGAGACACGCTCAAGTTGGAATCTGGAAATTAACCTTCACCACAATTAACAATATTTATTTTCAAGTGCAGCAACTACGATAGATTGACAAGAGAATCAAGCAGGTTATTTAAACCTTTAAACTTCCTATTATGTTCCAGCGCGCGGGTGTGATAGGTTAACACAAAAATCATAGGGATTATTTGAACGTTTAAACTTCCTATTATACTCAGGTTTGACGGCAGAAATAGGATGTAAAGGAAATCAGGGAGCTTATTTAAGCATACGCACCCTCCTGTGTTCGAGTATTGCAGCAGGGACTTCCATCGAGCATATATCCGGATGAAAAATAGAGGGATAACGAACGGAGGTGAAGCAATTGATCACGCAACTTCCTTGTATGGAAAATGCAGGAACTGTACAAATCTGAAAGGCATTATTGATTGAACTTCCACATTTGAAAATGCGATGATAAGAGCAGATGATTGGCTTAAGCGATGCATATGAGAGAAAAAAGAAGGTTATGGAAGTCTAAGGCGTGGATCTTATGATCTTGAATCCCACTAAGATACACCACAAAGAAGTACAACTAAGACAAAACCCAGAATAAAACCAGAGGAACCAAAATCATTAAACCTAAGAAGTATCGGCCAAATCACTAAACCATGAAAAGCACCATATAAAAAAAAAACAAAACCTTGCTTGTACATTCTTCGAAATCTAGATCTTCTCTATTATCTAAGGAAAGAGCACACCAAGATGATAAAAGGTGCAGAGATTCACATATGAAAGGATTGCTACTATGATTGCTATTAAACAACATACCCTTGTAACTGCGCAACATTTCTTCGCCACTTGCCTGTACCCTGGTATTGAAAGGTTATTCTAAGAAGCTGCTGTCAAAGTCTTTTTGTGCTTTTCCAGACCTTCTTCTCCTCCTTTCCCCCCACTATATCGAGAAACAAAAACCCCCTTATTTTCTTTCTTGATTAGTTACAAATCAAGAACGAATTTCCAACCTCCTCCTTCACCAACTAAATATGGTTAGTATTTAT
Organism: Sequoia sempervirens; assembly: GCA_007258455.2. Taxonomy (NCBI): domain Eukaryota; kingdom Viridiplantae; phylum Streptophyta; class Pinopsida; order Cupressales; family Cupressaceae; genus Sequoia; species Sequoia sempervirens. The sequence continues at coordinate 1,224 of VDFB02315987.1, forward strand.
TTTATGAATCTATAGAAGTAGATAACTCTTTCCCTATTAAACATTCTAGTTTATGGACTAAGCAATTAATTAATCACCTAAAAAAATTACACTTTACTTAGTTCTATAAATCCAATAATTAGGTAGTCCCTATTCCCTAGAATATTGCAATATTTATAATTAATTTATTAAGAAAATAATCTAATAACTAATCTCTTATTAGTTAAAGGGAAACTGATGAGATTATTTAATTTACTCCACCTTTGCAATATTCTATTTTTATTTATTTCTATTAACAATGTAATTTTAATTATTTATTTTCTTTTAATTAACCACTATACCTTTTAACTTTATAATCCTATTTAAATGTCATAATTTGATCAAAAACATTTATCGACTAGAATAAATCAAATGCACTCAAAGTCCAACAATACCTGACCTTACAACGAGTTGAAATGCATTACAAAGCCAATGCAAATGGAGGGCACTATAGTTGGCGTGTTTTTCTATACTCCTGGACTATCAAATAGTCCATGCGCTCTTTCCATGTTGTTGGAATGTTAAACAGTTCATGTGCCTTGTTTCTGCTTCCATTTGGCCCATCCATTTAAATACTATGTCATATCCCCATCCTCATTAGTATGCACCACATTTGGCACCTTGATAGAAGACATTTCTTGGGGCATGCTGTTTAACAATTAACGTGCTTTGTCTGTTTTATTTTTTCATTTCACATACATGTCTACTAAATCATTTCCAATTATAACCTCTGACAAAATTTCTTCATGTGTTTCACCTTTCATGGATGTCCATGCCCCATTTTGTGTTGAGTGCATACAGTAATGGCGTTGGTAAAGGTTGTAAGATTTGGCTTTATTCTTGCTAATTGCATAGAACATATACTGCATTGATTGCATTTCACGGGATAACATTTCTTTTAGGCATCTTGTCAAATAGACCGCGAGTCATTTGGTACAAAAGAAGAGCGGTGGAAGATATGAAGATTGTTGTTATTTTTCACAAAATTCCAATAGTTGAATACACTCTACCAAAGCTTTAATCAGCGGCATCTACAAACATCTGTAGAGTGTAATCACTGTTGAATATCCATAGTTTTGAATAAACTCTACCAAAGTAGTGGCATCTATAAACATCTAACAGAAACTCTCTAGCATTATGTTTAGATAACAGGCAGCGAAGATGCTAGCTAAGGAATGCCTTGATTAGTGGGGATACTAGTAAAGAAATTCTATCAAATAGATCACGCACCTTGTCCTTGCTTTCACACTTCTCTAGAAACAATTTGCATGCCTTGTCTATGCTTCCACATGTTCCTAGGAAACATTTCACATGCCTTGTCTGTATTCTCGCATTTTATATATCATTGATTATAAAAAACTCTGCCTATACATTCGGTTATTTATCATATATTGACGTAGGCAGAATGATTCAACACGATTGTCTCCATTTTTTTGTATTTTGAGTGCAGTTTTAGATACAGATACTTTAATAATGATATTTTGGTTGTCCACTCTCATCGGTATTGCAAAGCTTATCCTACCAATGCAGTTGTCATTATTATTATTATTGTCAGAGAATGAAGTATGGGCATCTGGGACTTCATGAATTTTTTTAAAGCACATATTTTCTTCTTCTTTTTTTCAATCTTTGACTCTCTTTTGTTTTTTGTTTTTTTTTAATAGTGTGAAACAAGTGCAAGGCTGAAAATTTAATATGAAGGACAAGCAAAGAGGAAGCAGAGAGGGACGATGAAAAGTGATAGAAATGTGCATGATTTGATTATTGATTACATACACAAAGATTTGATCTGGCAGCACATTTTCTTTTTCATCAATCTCTGACATTTTTTTTTGTAGTGCAGAACAAATGATGTGTTTCAAAATCTTAAGCTTGATATTTTTCCAAATCTTTATGATTTCTACTTTATGCAATCTAACTTATATCTACATATAAGATGTTCTCTGTAGAATTTAATTACTACTGTTCAGGTCAGATCTGACTTTTGATTTTGATAAGACAATTACTTAGAAAGAACGCCACCTATTCTTAATTTTTTAATACAATTTGATTTATATTGCAGGATAGCGTATGGCTGAGACTGAAAAGTTCACATAAGGAATTGGTGGCAACCTTTCTCCCATTTGGATCAGTGAGATAATGGAGAAGCAAAGTGGAGAAAATACATAAGACTTCAAGCAAATTTGAGTTGGAGAATCAATAATTGAACTTGAAAGAGCATTTTTAAATGCTTATCGCAATTAGAGCATCCAAGTGTTGCTTTCTCTTTTACACCAACTAGATCAATTTGAGGATTAATGATTGATTTTTTCTTTCAAAGTTGGATTAAAATTGAACACTAGAAACTGACTAGACATTGTTTTTTGGGACTAAAATTGAACAAAGCAAATTCACACTCAAGTTTGGTGCTTTAAAATGAACTCACAATTGCTTTGAAGGCTATAAAATGAACAAGTGCTTGAATTGTGTGATTTTGTCTTTAGTGCATTTTGAGTGTGTATCCTCTCCCCTTGCACTTCGTGTGATCTAGGGTGTAAGAGAAACACTCAAAGTGCATTTTATTACTTTGAAACACTTCGATTTGGGCTTAAAATTGAACAATATCTTGTGTGAGTGTGAGTAGGGGCATTTCCATGTATATTCTATTTCTTTGTGCCATCAAAGATTGATCGAGTTACAGATTGTGTCTTTGCTTGCTTTTGTTTATCTTAGAGGGCCTGCCTTGGGGAAAAAGTACTCACCCAAGGGAACGACTCAACTAGTAACACTCTAAAGCCAAGAGTATTTCTAGCCAGGATATAAATGTGGGTATTGGTTAAATGCCATTATCACATAGTTGGCTCCAACAAGATGGATCCGAAAGGGGACTCTTGCAGTATGGGTCAATCTCCATGAACAGAAAGTCCTTACTAGAACCCATGTACTAGAATTTTCCAAAATCCTTAATCTATTTGTTGGTGCAAGAATGGTCATTCTGAAGCCACCCCACACTTTTACGGTCTTTAGTAGAAATGGAAAACATGCCATGGGAGTTTCATGGGTGTTGGTGCTTGGCTGCCCTGTATAAGTGAGTGTGGTGGAGGGGAGCCAATGGGGTCAACCATATAACCATTCACTAAAGATAGGTGTAGCTAGACTTTTCCAAGTGGGGATTCAACAAATATTGTCTTACAAATCCATAGGTCTTGTACTTGTCTTGGTTTGAAAACACAGTGTTGTATTTGAAAACATTTGCAAAACAAACATTCAACATGATTGTCAAAATTTCAAATGCTTTAGGAGGCAAATATCATTGACCAAATTCTTGTGTTGTTGCTTTCCCTTGGGATTACATCCTTAGAGGTTCCTAAGCACTTGAATTTACATCTCAATTTGCCCCCTAAAGTTAAACAATAGGTAATCTTTGCCTCAAATTCACCAAAGTTTCGCATAATATACTTTGTGAAATGAGACAAAGTTGAGACATTGAACATTTAGTTTGAAATCTAATCAAAGAAAGTGTTTTTGGTAAAATAAAGCCATTAAGCAAAGCTAAGAAAAATGAATTTTCATGTGTGATTGGAGACTCACAAATCCCAAAGCAAAAATCATTAAAAATCCAAAAATGAAAGTTCAAATGAAATCAATCCTTGGTTACAAAGGTCTTTAGGAAGTATTTGCATGCTCTTCAATACCTAGGTCTATGAAAACAAAGTGGTCTTTTTAGGTTCATCTAGGGATCAAAACAAATCAAACCTCTTTCATCCATCTTTCAAAACATCAAATCCATCTCACAAATCATCTTTTGAAAACCTTGAAATCATCCTTGAAGTGCTAGGTTTTATGACAAAATCAAGCAAATGCCAAAATCATTGAGACCAAGTCCTTGAAACATTTATCAAAACACCTTTTAGCTAGTCATGTGTAGATGCATCCTTTTGCATATACTTAGTCAAAATTATCAAAAATCATCTTGTCTAGCTTAGTGTATGTAGATGAATCCTTCTTCATATACTTAGTGAAACAATCATCTTGTTTGGGTAGGTGTGGGTAGATGCATCCTTCTCCTCACACATATCCAAATCATCATCCTTTGAACAAAACTATCCTTTAGATCATTATCAAACATCTTAGGGTCTTTTTGTTTAAAATCCAAATCAAGATCAAGGACAAAAACCTCAAAATCTCAAATCCAAAATCCAATCCAATCCAAGTCGTAAAGTCTAGTATTTCATTTAAGATTTATCAAAATCCAAAAACATCCATAACATCTATCTTTAAACATCACCATCATATCATCATCACATTTGATCCCAAAAAAGCATCCTAAAACTTTCACTTTGGGACATAAAATAAAGATTAATCTAAAGAATCAAAAGATTCATCTCCCATATTCTCGAAGATTGATCCCCATACAAGAAGAGTATGGAAGCCAACAAAAAAAACCTACTTCAAGCGATCTTAGCCAAACCAATGCAGAAATGAATCCAATAGAATCAAGCAATCCATTGACCCTCTCATCATCACAAAATCCGCAAGAAGAAAACCAAGGAGAGGACCCTACTTTTGGAATGTCTCATGAGGAAATGATAGAAATGCTCCAAAATCTGGATAATCATCGAATCATCAGCATCATGATGAGACTCAACCCTTCATTATATATGCTTGAATTAGCAAAACAAGGGGCCAAGTTGCCTTCAGATTTTGATGTGAGTACCATAGTGGAGACATCATTTCCACCAATCTCATCCACCCCTATCACACCCATCATAGCATCCAACATGATTCCAAATCCACCACCACTACCACCAAAACCAAACTTAGCAAGACAATATGACATTGTGCTAAAAGCTCACCAAGCCTACCAAAAGGCTATCCGACAATATCTAGCCACACAACAAGCAAGAAAAGCTCAAAAAGCCTCTCAAGCTGCCCAAGCCTCTCAAACTGCCCAACAAACAACAACTGTTGAGAACAAGGATCAAGATCAATCCATCATTGAGCACCTTGAAGTTTTGTCTACTCCATCCAATGATCATATTTTCGCTTCATCCAATGAGGCATCAACTAGTGATCATGTTGAAAATGTATCTACATCACCTAATGAGGTAGATGACATACCTCAAGAATTTATTCTAAAGTATGATCAATGTCTTTCACCAAAGTATAGCAATGGTCCTTTCAAAGACATATTGACATCCTTCGACCTCATGATTGTTGATATTGAAGGAATCTTCAACTCGACACCTGATCCAAGTCCACTTAAAGATCACGAAGATATTAAGCCACTCCCCATGCATAATGAAGATATTCAAGAGCCATTTGTAAGTAGTCCATCCTTTGAAACTAACCCATGCCAAGAACTTGATCCAAATCATGTCGAAAGTAGCTCTGAAATCATTCAAGATCAAGAATTTGTATCTTCAAGATACTACAATAATCTAATGGACACTCTCTTATCTATGCAAGATGATCATATCCATGTAGCACATACCCCTCCATCTACCCATAAGATGCTTTCTATAGATGGACACACAGATGATCTTCATGTAGAACAAAATTATGTTACAAACCAAGAGCAGATTATCAACTCCTACAGTCAAATTGAGTTATCAACATCAAGATCAGATATATCCCAAATTCAGACTGAGTACATAAGGTATGTGGATATCCAATATTATTCGCTCAAGGAAGAAAGTCAGACAAAATAGTATAATCCAGAGATAATAGAGCGGAAGATTGAAACAATGTCATCTACAGTGGTCATTCGTCAGAGCACGTTTACTAAACAAAACATCTCGAAGCAAGCGGAATCAAAGCATGAAGGTACTACTTCCATAATACTAGGAGCAACTTCATCTCAAGCAAATGTCAACATAGGGAGCATGAAGAGTCCTTATGATGAAGCTAGTGTTAATACTACAACCAAGCACGTCATGAATCTTCATCCACCCATCACCCCATCCATGAATTGGGACCAATGTCAAAGGAAATATCTGAATCAAAGTATGAAGAATGTTATCAAATCAAAAGAAGCTGAGAAGCATAATGGACAAATCAAATACATATGGATACCAAGGAATACAAAGAAAGATCATCCCTATCAAACTCCATTAGTCAAAGAAACTATGGGAAAAAATAAAAAAGGGAAATGTATCCATCAAAGATGTCCACAAAAGCAAAAGCAGGATTTTCAAGCGACGTACAAAGTATATCAAGCAGTTGGTCCTAATTCCATACACACTTCCGTATCCACCCATCATTGGTCATCTTCCCAAGTTTGGAGAGTCAAAGGTTCCAAACTGTCAATCAATCCATCTTTTATCCCTAAACACACTCCATCCACACCTCCACACATGATATCCAGTTGTTACATTGACCATGTATTGGCAACGACCCTTCATCATAATGATTTTGAAGGCACTATATCGTGATGTGTGCACAAAGACAAAGTCAACTCCGGTATCAATGAGGTAGATCAAGAATCCCAAAAGTTGCATTCAAGTGCACGTATCTTAGGAAAGCAGCTCCTTCAGGTAGGCTATCGATGGCACATCATGACAGGGGCATCTACATTGCCAACACCTTATGATTCAACATGAGCTTAAAATCTTTCTGAAAAATACAAAAAAATCCAAAAAAAATCATGAAAATCCAAAAAAATTCAAAAAAAGGATTGAAAATAGTAAAGAGAAAAATCATCCTCTAGTGAAAACTACATGGCCGACACTTTGGGCAAGACCATGATGAAAACCTGGAAAATAGGCGTCATCTATAGAATCAAGCATCTATGTGTGTTAGTTCAGATGAAAGCATCTCATCCCATCCATAATAAATCCAACATTCCATCCATCTCAGCCATCATAAATCAAGTCATCCATAAACCATTGATCCAATCCATTTTCATCCATCTACATCCATCATCTAATTTATCTTGATCTTGATGAAATTTTGGGGCACACCTTACGCTTGCTTACGACAAACATCTTGACATGGGCTATTTTCATGGATCCTATCCAATGCAGCATTATCTAAGCTATGAAGCACTATCCAAATGAGCATTCGTTATCCAAACACCTTATCTTATCACAAGATAATCCTTGGAATCCTTTGCATGCTTACCGTATCCATCCATATGTACACCTATCCGGGCATCCATCTATAACATTCTGTACATTGCTAGACATTGGGGGCAGATATTTACATCTTGCTTCAGGAATAAATCTTGATCTATATCCTTCGCCTTATATGGTGATATGAACATTAAAAGACGTGAAGCCAAATTGATCAAAGCATTTGTGATCCGAATCACTAGCCCATGGCATATTTTGATGAACAAACATTCCTTATCAAAGCTTTATCTTTCATCAAACATCAATCCAAACAATTAATATCAGTTGCATCTAACACACACTTCAACGTCAAATGACACATCACATCATCCAAAACACCTTTTGTTCCAAACCAAGCTTCATCAATCATGATCAATCAAAATCCAATCAAGAAAAATCATCTCAAGATATCCTTGTGTTGCTTAACACTATCCTTGCATTGTTGTGTATCCTCAACAATGTTATCATCATCAATCCGATCAACATCTCAATCCTTGTGTTTCTTAACACTATCCTTGCATTGTTGTGTATCCTCAACAATGTTATCATCATCATCAATCCATCGATCCGATCAATCAACCTTAGCTTGGTTTTCAACAAAATCACAAACATATCACTAATATTATCACACATATCCATATCCAAATCGTCAAAATCATGCGAAAATCTAAAAACATCCAAAACATATCAAAAATCAAAAAAACATTCATAAAAGCCAAAAAACATCAAAAACATTGAAATCTAAACTACATAGGTCTTTGAGCTTAAAGCATTAGAGCAAGGCTAATCTATGATCAGCGAGACATCAAAATCCAAAACATTCAAAAACATCAAAATCCAAAAACATTCAAAAAATATCAAAATCCAAGAAACATCAAAAAATCAAAAATCAAAACATTTGAAAATCCAAAAACACCAAAAGCAACTCAAAACATTTCAAAATGTCAAAACATCAAATATTTGAAAAATCCATCTATCACGATCATATCCTTTAGCAGCTAAATAGAAACAATCATGTATTCGGCCAAAGCAAGCTTCAAATGCAAAATCAAAATCGAAGCAACAAAACTTTTAAAAAAAATCCAAACTCTTGATCGATTAAGTAAAACATGTCAATCAATTTTATATCAACAACTTATCAAACAACTTATCAACCCATCATCATCCTATACAATGCATGCCCTAGGATATATCGTTCTGAAAATGGGCATCATTTTGGATATCACCTTGGATTCTTATCCTATCAAAACAAATCCCTTTGGCTGAAGGTATGAAGAACATTGGCTTGTTTGCGTACTTGATCTTTTCTTTTGATTTATCTTATTGCGCTCATTCCAAGGACCTCTCGATGATATCCGAACGAAGGATTTAGAGAGATAGGAATGGGTCAACGATCATTATATTTTGTCTGCTGTGCTTGTTGGGCGTTCTTGTAAAACCAGCAGCGAATACTTGCTCTAATAGATATGTATGGAGGGATGTTTTTTGGACCTCTTTTATTGACTAATGCATTGATTGGTTATACCTTTCCATGTTTTGGTCAAGGTGTTTAAAATAAAAAGTACGTCCTAGCAAGGTTTCTGCATGTCAAGTTTGAACAAGAATACTCATATCTGTTTGTTGAGTCAAAGTCCATAGCACTAGGTACAATGCCATCCTGGTTCTTTATACCTTGATGCATCATATCTACATGTGTAATGAAACATAAGGTAAACTAGCCCTTTTCAAATGCCAATCCTTGATAAGCAAATCTATCATCATCATCATCTCTAATAAAGTCTCATCGAGGATCATGGACTTGTTGGATCCTCTTGTCATCATCCTCATTTTAGTAGCTAACATCATCATCACCAATGCATCCATCTTGCATCCTGGAAACTATCAACATACCACATATCATTCATATCATACATCATAGGAAACATCGATCATTTCACATGCATTGAATAATCATCATCATAATATAGATATGTTAGTCTAAGCATCTCATAAATCATCCATTTATAATCCACGTACATATCACATCATTCACATCATCAATCTCATCCATCTCATATCCTTATCATCATTTAAGTTGTATAGGATAATATAGATTTGTTATTCTAAGCATCTTAAAATCATCTCATTGCATCATTAGATCCATAACCACCCATTTTGAACCTCTTTATCATGAGATGCGACCCTCAAATCCAGATCTTTGCTTTGATCTCTCGAGCAGCAATGTACCGGTGTACTCAGCTGGGCATCCGAAAAATCAGAAAATTTTGAATTTTGATCACGGCAAGTTTATTCTTTGAACCAACTGCTCATTACATTGCTTGCTAAAGGGGAAAAATGAATGCGATCAAATTTATGTCATGCATAATCATATTCCATTCATCAAATAAATCAGGACTTTATTTAAATCAAACCCAAATCATATTCCACCATTTTATGATTTAAATAAATCAAATATTTAAGTCCTAAAAGTCAAAATCATCTAAGCACCATTAAATCAGCATAATCATCATTTATTTAATCTAACCATGATTAAATGGTAATCTCACCCACTTGCATTCTCTAGATTTAGCCACTTGCACATATAAATCAATTTATTGATTTATTAAATCCAAGATTTTCCATCAACATAGCATTTATGGGAAATATTCCCTCAATTTTGAATTCAAAGGCAAGTTGATTTGTCCCTCCAACATTTCATTTATTGCTCATTTTCTTGTCCCCCACTCAGCATTTACTCTCAAATTTGAATTCAAGTTCTCCCTCTCATGGGCACTCTTCCCAAATCTTGCACATCCATTGGCCTATCACATGATGACAAGTTTCCTTCTTTCATTGGTCCAATCTTAGTCCCACATTGGTCTCTCTTCAACACTTAGCATTTTGAAAATCTTTAAATGAGAAGCTTCATCCTCAAGCAAATCCTCCACAAAATCTCCATGATCTCCACAATCATCTACATCTCTTGCAAGGTCACTCTCTTAAGGAGAATTGATTTTGTCCACTCCACAACTCCACAATTTGAGCATTTCAACTCCACAATCTCATGCAAGGTTACTCTCTTTAAGGGAGAGCTAATCTTGTCCATCTTATCATCATCATCTAAGCTTATCTATCAAGGATTGGGAAAGGGCTATTTTCAACAATAGCACCAATCCAATATGGAATAAAGTTTTGACTATGTTTTTATATGCTTACATTTGATTATCTTTGTTTATCTAATTTGCATGTTTCATCATAGTCAAGTATTTCATAGGGATTTCAAATCTAATGTTTTTCAAAGGATTAACATGATGATATTATGTTAAAATTGTTAACCATTTGCAGATTTGATGTCCACAAAAGGATTCCATAGGTTATAACCTATAATTTTCTCAGCATATCCAATGAGGATTCTTTTTTTTATTGTATCCAACGTAGAATGATTTTATTTAGGCACATGAATAAAATTGTCATAGCGAAAAACCTTAAATATGAAACAATTTTTTTCTTACATGTTTGAACTTCATAAGTTTTCAAAACATAATATTTTCAAGGAGATGTATTTATCAAGTAACAAGTGGTAATTACAACTACTATCAAAAAGTATTTGTCCTATACATCACTCAACATGACTTTGTCTCTTTTCATAATTGTTCAATTTATCCTTTCTACAACACCACTATGTTGTGGTGTATATAGAGTTGTCTTTGTCTTAAATAATACTTGCACATTTACAAAACTCATTGAATTCCTTAGAGAAATATTATCCTCCATTTTTTATATCTTTAGTAATTTTATCTTAAATTTTAATTGTTTTCTTACTAAGACTTTAAATTCCTTAAACTTAGTAGAAAAATTAGATTTATCTCTCATAAAGTAAACCCATGCAAATATACAAAAATCACCAATGAAGCTAATGAAATAATGAGATATTCTAATTGAATCATTATCCACAAGACCAAACACATATTTATGATAATTTAATATTTTATTAATTGCTTCATAAAGGAATTGATAGTTTGTTTTGTTTATCAAACACATAGTGATCACATAAATCAAAATGCTCATTGAATAGGAGAAACCATCCAACATTTTTTCTTACAATAATTTTGAAAATATTTTCACTAATGTGGCCCAATGTATGGTACCACAACACACATGTATTTTCAACCTTATTATTCACATAGGTGGATTTTGTAACGCCCCGTCGTACGAACCCCAAAGGACAATTAAACAATAAACACACACAATTTTTTTTTTTTTTCTTTTAAAGTAAACATAACCTACATGTAATACACATTAAATCATAACATGAATTTCATTTAAGTAGATTCATTAGCACATACATCCCTTGGGGTACACGAGGAGTCATTACGAGACTGAGATCCACACAATGACAATAATAAGAACCAAAGATATAAACATTAACAAAGTAAATATTAACAAATATAACACATACAAGATAAAGCATTGAAAAGAAACCATCTGAGTACACAAATACAACATATGCATAATTAACTTAACACATTGAATTACAATTGCCATGGCCAATAACCGCACCGAGTTAACATTACATTGCAGTACAATCCTCAAGAGGTATAATGATACAAAAGTGTTTCCAAACATAAATGGAAACCATACACAAGATAACATGATACAAATAAATAGATGAAAACTGGCTCCAAGACAGATACAACTCTGGAGTCGCTGCAACCGCACCAATCCGCACCTCTCGATCCTCGACTGGGGACCCAATGGGGTGCTTAGCACGTTCCACCCGACCATGTGAGTCCGAAGACCCACCCCCCGTGCTAGGAGCTGACAAGAAGAGTCCTCAACCAAGAACATCCAAACACGAAAACCACAAGACTCCACAACATACAAAAGTATCATAAAACTCAAGGATTACAAAGACATAATCAACAACAACCAAGAGTCATTAAAATAACTTAAAATCATACATCTCATCACATAAATCAAAGCAATGACCAGTAACAAGTAACCAAAGGATGATCATGAAACACTTCCAAATCAACTGAATTAATAAACATAATACAATTCCAAATTGCAATTAAACAACACAATAACATCATATCACAGTATCATAAGATACAAGATTGTAAATCAAATATAAATGAGATCATACAAGACCGCAAAACATACTAAAGATGGATTAAAACAATAATCATAATTCAATTTAAATCAATTTAAAACAACAATCTAAACCAACTCCCATAACCTACTTCCAGAGGAACACAATAAAGTAAAACAAATGGGCAACTAGGGAAGAGTGTCATCGCATAGCCTACATGGGTTCTCCTGGCCCTTCCTCCAAACTGAGGCGCGGCCCCCATCTATGGATCTCCTGGCCCTTCCTCCTACTTGAGGCGCCGGCACCATAGGGTAGCTCATGCGGAGCCGATAACCTCTCATGAGGACGAGGTTACGACCTTGCCAACCACGGCCTTCTCAGCCTTCCATTAGTCTGTGGAAGCACTAATGAAGACGAGGCATCCATTTTTTTTAAATCTTATTATGATATTACTACCCAACCCTCCTAAGTTAATTATTAGGTTTTCACTTGATTACCAACTCACTCGTGGGTTCTCCTGTGCTCTTCCCCTTACGCGGGGCGCCGGCCCCCACGAGGAGCCACTCTCCCTAGAGACCCAACAACATAAAAAAAACCAAGGGTTGTACCATCATAATTTGAACCAAGAATCACAATAGAGAAGCATGCGAGGCATTACCCATCTCGCTCCAAATACATAATCAAAGTCTCAACAATTCCCGTACAACCCTTGCTCAAAATCATGAAACCAAAACACTTGCCACATCAAGGGCACATAAAGAGAGAGAACATCAATTATCAATCATCTCAAGCCTCTGGAAGCCAAAGAATGAAAACCCACAAACAAGGGTAAAGTGAAGCCACATGAGTATTTCTCCAACAATTCCAACACAAGGATAAAATTCCTCAAATATGAGAGTAAATCAGAAAAGCCATAACAAGGAAAGATTCATCAAGACCCATCTACAAATTAACAATGGCGTCACCTCAAAAAGGAAAACGCAAAAGAAAATCAACCTTTAATTCACGAAATCACTTAATGAAACCAAAAGCCACCAACTAGGCATTCCATGGGAGACCTCAATTTTCTCCTCACAAGAACCCCCTTATGATGGTACACAAATCACCTTCATAATAACAACAACATAGCAATGACAACAATAATTGCAAGGCCACCAGATCTATTTTCAATTCAAATATAATGAGTGAATACATTAAAATAAGATCAACCACCCCATCCAAACCACATAAACAACTTTGATACAAAATAAATCAGAAATCCAAGAAGATCAACCTCCCACAATTCATCAAAAAATACAAGTTCCCAATTACATTGCAACACAAATTTAAATGACAAAGGATTCCTTAAATCAAAACTAACCTCCAAAGGCATTCACACCAACATGGAACCATCCAAAAACAATCCTTCAACAACAGAGGTAAAAGCATTCAACCAAGCATCCAAGGCACCAAATTTAAGAACACCTTAAATACTCAACCACACATCACTTCGCATAATAAACAACAACCAAAGATTCAAACAAGAGCAATATTTAATAACCCATCAATTAACAACCAGAACTAAATAACTTTACAACTTCCCCAAACGGAATTACTCAATTAACTAAAACAATTCATGATAATCCTCACAAGTATTCTAAAAGACTTATCCATAAAGAGAGCTTACAATTCAACCATTAAATGAATATAAAGGAAGTCAATTTTCAAAAGATTAAAATCCCATTTTACCAATAAACTAGCCAATTCGAGAATACCCTAATCAATCTCTAATTATGCCCATACATTTAAATTTCCCCTTTCATCATACTCACTTAACATTCACTTCCAATATTTAAATTAATTGTGAAAACCATTTAAGACCAATTGTCTATACTTTAAAATGACTATAATAACAATATTCTAAATTCTTAAACTACATATTAGAACTTACTACCTTAAAAACTTAAATCTATCTAAATAAATTTACACACATAAATACCTTTTAAAACCACTACTTATTTATATATTTTAACTCTTTTTGAGGAGGGAAAGTAGAAAGAGAATAGATCTTTTCTAGGAATCCAACAAGTCTACTAGATTATAACTTCACAAAATAAGAATAAGAAGATAACTTATATTAAATTCTATTTCCACCATATACATATTTAAAAATAAGAATTAAACAATCAATGCTGATATATATATATATTCACAAATTGCCCTTCTACTATATTAATCTATCAAATTTCACAATTTATCAAATTAATAGGAATTCTTTTCTATTTCCATATCTTCACTATAATAAAATTTTATTTTGATCATACTAGAAAAATAACCAATCTGATTACAGACAGAAATAATTGATATAATTAACAGTTGAATTAATGAAATCTAATTAAATGAATTAATAAAAATATAAATATATATATACATATACATATATATGTATATATATATATATACATATACATATATATGTATATACATATACATATATATGTATATACATATACATATATATTCACAATAGTTTACATGCACATTAAAAAAAATTATATAAATTTTTCGTTGAAAACAACATTTAACATATAACTTTTAAATGGGAATTAAATCCCGCACGGACAGAATGCCGGCCGTAGATAGTCTGCGGACTATCGCAGCAGTCCGTAGGACTGCCGTGGATAGTCTATGGACTATCACAGTAGTCCGACGAACTACCGTGGTAGCCCGTAGGTTGCCGCTTCAATACTACGGCTGGCTGGGTGGTGGGTACGGCCGCGGCCGAACCATCACCCGTCAGAAATTTTTTTAAATAAATTCAAATAATTTAAAACAATGAAATTTGAACTTTAAATTTTATTTTTTTATTTTTTTTATTTTTATTTTTATTCGATATCTACAATTATATATAAATATGTGTATACATATATATATACATATGTATGTCTGATATATGTATATATATATACATATATATATATATATTGTATACAAAAATAATTCGAATATAGAGAAATATCACAAGTTACTATTTCAACATAAATTTATTTACAGAATATTTTTTGTAAAATTTATCTACAAGTGAGGATTTACACAACCCCAAATTCCCAGTGAGAGATTATTCTTAAGTTGAGTTATTATATTTTCCCGACCAAGTTACAGTATTGGTTATTTCTAGAATTCCAAACATAGTTTCATTTTAATAATCAACAGTAAAAACCCAACAAATAATTTCATTTAAATAAACAACAGTCCCAAGCTCCCAGAAATTACAATCTAATAATTGACAGTCCATAACCCAACCAAATTCCATTTTAACAAACAGCAATCCCGATCCTCAAATGAAAATTTCATGCACAGCGAAACAAATCCAATCAATTGCTATTTTATTTAATGCTATAGCAAATAATTAAAAAAGGAACCTGGCATCCTGTGTTTGAAGAAGATCTGTAGAAGCTCTATCCCTTTTGCCGATCCAATCCTCCACCAACGAATGTTTCCCGCAGCAGCTCCAAGATCCTCCCTCAAACTTAAATCTTCATCCTCAAATGAATTCTCAGAAGAATAAAAGAATGCAATACTATATAGAAAGATGACTGCCAAATTCTCCAAAATCTGTTGGAAAGAGAATGCCACCCCCTTCCCAATCCAAAATAAATAAAATCTCACACAAGAAGCCTCTTCTGTTTCCTCTTCTAGAGAATACCAACAGTCACATTTCAAGAAATAAATCAAATAATATTTAATCCTTAATTCTTTTTGTTGCCTTTTCATGTATTTATATTTCATTTTCTTTTATCATGCATTTTGATTAAACTAAATAAATTTAAATCCACAAAAATGAACTTTTTATTTGAATATATATTCATTATCTCCACAATGCACTATTAATTAATTACTTCCACATTAGAATAATTAAAATCAACCATTTACAAGATTCTAAATAAGTATCCAAAATAATTATCTTTTCAAGATTATTTGTTCATAATTATTATTAACTTCAATTTAACACAATAATTTAAATCAATTTATCTAATAATATCACTTTTACTTTTAACGAATTAGTTTGATTTGATCATTTGTTCTAAATCATTTGATTTAATTTGATTGATTATTATTTTAATTTCTAATCATATTTTAAATAACCTTGCAAATCACTTATGATTTAATTAATTATTTAAACATGATTACTAACATATGATATTTTTCACACAATCAAATAACACAGTAACCAATGAGACACACACAAAAACTCACACACAAGTTCAGAACAACCGACACGGAGGGGTATTACTGAGATAGTAGTGGCATCAACCCTAAACAAAGTTCCCATATTTGTTCTATTCACTACCACCAAGATTCCTTTCTCCAATCTAACACCATGCTTTGTTAAATGTTACATGCATTGCTAAATCTTTCATTTTTTTTTAAAATGTGAGTGGGAAAATCATAGATGCAAACAAGATAAAATGCAATTGAAATCAAAATCTAAACTAAGATCATGAAGATTAATCTAGATTTAATCCTACACTAATGAAATGAACAATTAAGATTGCTAAATTCAAGAACATGTGAATGTAATAAATAAACTAATGAATTCAAAAACAAAATCATTACCCATCTTGCATCAGAGTGTGTTCACCTGATGTTGGATTGGTTGCATCACTACAAAGCCTCCATAATTCATGTGCAAAGCTTTGATGGAATATCTTGGTTGGTTGATCAAAAAAATGTTGAAGCTCTAATCGTGGTTGTGAATGTTGGCAATACTTCATTGTGTAATTGATGTTGAATTTTCAATCCTTTTTTTTGAGGAAAGATATTTGTTATATAAAAAATGAGATTTGAAATGAACAATTAAGATTAAACAATGTTGCATCGAGATCAACAGCCAAAAGGTTTTGAGAGGATTTATAATGAGTAGATTGTGCAAAGTAGATTTGCACAATTTGTGTGATTAAGAAATAGATTGGTTAGTAAGGAATTACATTGCTCTACCAGGAATTAGATTGCTCAGTTAGGAAATTGTAATTTTCTCAATTAGAAATAGTTTAACTTGTCAGGATTAGATTGAGAAATCAGGGGATCATAATTTCCTCAACCAAGAAAGTGGTTGGAAAAGATTAATTAATTGATTCAATTAATTCATTCATTTTGGAGTTGAACGTGCAAATCAAGTTTGAATTTTGCAAACAAAGTTGCATTAGTTTGATTTTATTTTTGATGAATGATTTGAATAGTTTGATTTAATTTATTCAAATTTTGGAGGGAAAGTATCATAATTAAATTATTATGATTTAATAATTTAATTAACTTAGGAGAATAATGTGATTTAGTGACGTAATTAAATAATTGGTGTTATTTAACTAATCAGGACGAAATAAAGTTAGATTAGGACTTTATTAAATAAATGTAATTTATTAATTCATCAAAATGGTGAAAATATGAATTAATTAAATATTCAGTTAACAACAAAAATAGGGTTTTTAGGACTTTATTAAATAAATGAAATTTATTTAATTTGTCAAAAATGATGAAAAAGTGGATTAATTAAATAATGTCATTTTATTCAATTGATAGAGGAAATTAGGGTTTTGGACATTGTTTGATGTTGTTTAGGGTCTGTGATTGGTGTTCAATCAATTTTACATATCTACAAAAATAATATTTCTATCCAATCTAGGAATATGCAAAATGCCAAGGAGGGTTTTAATCCTCCCATCATTGAAAATCAACTATACCTCTCACTCTCCAACAACTAGATATACAGTGTTATCATTAAGGTAGACATTACCTCTATCATATTTTTCATATGCGGAGAACCAATCCTTATGAGGAGTCATGTGACAAGATCATCTTGATTCAACTGACCAATGTTCAAAAGGTATAATATTGTATACATAAATGAAAACCTCATCACTTGCATTATAGGACTTTTCTATAGAGGAATCTCACCATTTAAATTTTTTTTTTGCATTCCTTTTTAACATATCCCCTCTTTTCATAGTTTTAACACTTAACTTTACTCTTCTTTCTAGGATTCCTATACTTTCCATTTGATTTTTCCTTAGATCCATTTTGATTTCTTGTTGGTCATATTTACTTTGTCTTACCGTTGACATTAAGAGAATCCATTAAACTATCCACTACTTTATTCCTCATTTCCTATGATTTAAAATTTACAAGGCCATACAGCTTTGGATATTTATGGTTAGCACTAATAACAAGAATAGAATTCTCCCATGACCAAGGAAGAGAACAAAATATTATTATGTATTGTTCTTCTTTCACAATCTAAACATCAATTGAGGCCAGTTGACTAAAAGTTAAATTAAGATTACTTAAATTCTTAGCAAAAGAGTCACCTTCATTCATCTTAACATAAAATAATTTTATTTTCAAATAACTATTTTAGAAAACTTTTGGCTTTATAAGGGTTGATGTAAGAAGTTGGGTCCACAAAAAACTCAAAAAGTGGACGTGTTTTTGTTGCTATTCAAAATTTGTCACACTTGGACAAAAAATCTGAGTCACTTACACAATGAATCTTAAAAAAAGTTAGTAATATGAAATGTAGCATTTTGAATATAGTTTCCAAATATATAAATTATTCAAATACCCAGATTATAGAAATTAAATTTTGATAAGGATTTATAAAAACCACTTTTTTGAAAGATGTTTTTTTACCATACCATGCACATGTACGGACACCACTTTTTGACCCAAATAAAAGTATTTTTCTAAATCCTTTTGTTAAAAGAGAGCTAACAACATGAAGATTGATGAAGAGTTTTTTTTTGTAATATTTTGTTGAATATTTTTTTTATTGGCCATAATTACTATTTTTAAAAATCGTGTATAGATAGCATAATTGGACCTAAACTAAACACTTTTTGAATTTTTTTTCATTATGTAGAGAATTTTTTAAATATTGGTGCCATATAATTTCTTTTACAAGAAACTTAACCAAAAAAAGTTATTAAAAAACAAAAAAGCTTGATATTTCAAGTTTAAGGCCAAGTTTTGTTAGAAATTAATTAAAAATAACAAACATAATCCAATCTTAATAAAAATTATATATTCTAAAACTAGACATCATGTTCTCTAATGGGTTTTAATTTTATAGATTGATTAAAAAAAAAAGTCCATCAGCCATATTTCCAAAGTTGGACATTCTTCTTAAATCTGCCTTAGTTTTTTAGTTGCAGGTCAAAGGCTAAGGCTCAGATTGCCAAGTCTTTCTTAAGCCTAAAACTAAGGCTACATGTGGGTTGGGAATTTAATTTTTAAATAGCATGCACACATGAATAAAACACATATGTGTTATTTAAATGAAACACACATGTGTTTCATAATGCATACACATTATCTATTTACTCGTTAGGTAAAGGTAACACATATGCATTGTATAATGCGTACATGTTCCTAAAATAGAATGTGTATGCATCTTGTAACATAAACAGATTTCTTATATAGCCATTTTTTTCTAATTTGGAAAATATTAATAAAACACGTTTTTCTTGCAACATTTCTTTTCTGCAGTGCGATCTGAAAGCACCATTCTCTACATTTTTTTATTGCAAATTTGTCTTCTTCAAGGCATATTCTATTCAAATTTTTGGAAGAGACAAGAGAAGGTTGAATTTTCTGAAGTGGAATCAAGTACAAGAACATTTTACAAGAATATTTGGAAAAAGAGAAATTTTGGATCTATTCATGATGTTTTTGTACTTCAAAGTTTATAGAAGAAAGGATTTTCATACTACAAAGTTTTATTTGAATATTTGAAGGAGATGGAAATTTGAAAATAGATTACTTGAATCATTTGGTTTGTCATAAAAGAGGGTTTGGTAACCATGGGATCAAACCAAAGACAAAGAAAAAATGTAGAAAGTTAATGACACCTAAATAAATTCAAGCAAATAAAGAAATGGAGGCAAAAAGACAAAGGGGTAGAAGAGAAAGGATTCATCAAATAAAAAATGTTGAAGATAAATCAATGAATGATTAAATGAATTTAGATTATGCAAATGTGGAGATGGTGAATATGGAAGAAAACACAATTATGGAGACAAACCCAACTATACCTTCAACTTTAACTTTGAATGATATGGAAATAGTACCTATGCAAACAACTTCGGGTATGTCTTCAAATCCACCTCCCAATGATATGGAAAATGAACCCATTCAAACAATCTATCCAAGCATGTTTTCAAACCCAAGTCTTGATAATATTGATCTTGCTTGTTTAGATGAAGTTGGATACACCACTGATGATATCAATAATTCTATGGTTGAAACAATGCAAAAACAAAAAAAATGATGAAATTATATCTTATGAGAATTCAAATGAGAATGAAATCCCTTTTACATTTGAAAATGAAAATGAAACCCCTTGTGTGAATGAAAACCAAACCCCTTGTATGGATGAAGGTGAAAATTTTTTTCTTACAATTGAAAAAGATGTGCTAGATAACCTTTGTGCAAAAGTTTATGGAGACAAATTAGAACTTATGGAAATAGAATATAAAAAATGTTTTTTTATACAAAGAAATTAGGATTCCAATGTCAACTCATGGTACAATTGATGTGATACCCCTCGTGTTGTTGATACTCTTATGTGTGGATTTTGTACTTGGTTTGTGTGGGTGATCAGTTCATCATTTTGGTTGTGTGTTGATTCATAGTTTGGTTGGTTTGCTACACTTGACATTACTTATGATGCTTGATGATACATTACATGGTGATTATGCTATTTTCTTATGATATGGTTTTTTTTAATAATATATGTGGTGATGTTGTGATTCTATGTTGCTATTGTTCTAATGTGTTTGCTAGTGAGTCTTGGTGAAAAGAAAGAGTGGCATCACTCACTTGCAAGTGCCCTGCTACCTCATGATTACCTTTCATGCTGTGACTGCAATGGAGATTTACATGCTACTTGGCTTTTTTTCTATGTGAGATGTAGGTATTGGACACCGACTCCACCTGCTTGACTGGTTTGAGCGTCTCCCATAAACCCAACAGGTATGATGTTGAAAAGGGAGATGTTAAGAAAGTGTTCCCATCCCAAGTTCGTCACCTTGTGGTGAGTTTTACAATGTCGTGGTCTTGACCTTGTATTTATTTTAATATTGTTTGTTATTGTTTATTTATTTATTTGTGAATAGTTGTTATTTAATTAATCTTTATTTTATGTGTGATTAATTAATGTTATTTAGTTGATATAATTATTTGTACAAAATTATAGTTAAAATAATTAATTAAATTTTCTTGACTGAGTGGATAGTTTAAATAAAAATAATAGATGTTATAATGTGAATTAGAATTTTAAATTTGCTTAAGGTAGTGGTATTAATTTTTGAATTTTTAAATTCATTAAATAGCATATAATGCTTTATTATTATTAAAAGAAAAATAATTAAAATTAGTTAATTTATAATTAGAGTATTTACAGGAGTGAGTGAGAATTTAATAAAAATTATTGTTTTAAAATATTCTCGGAGAGAATATTGGCATGTGGTGAATGGCAGGAAGTTTCTTCATGGAAAGAAATTGGTTGTAGAATAGTTTTTGGGTTTTGGGGGTTTCTAGTTAAAATTTGTGGAGATTTTTAGCATATGTTTTAGACTCATATTTTGCTTCTAGCTGGAGATGAAGTTTTTGGAAAGGATTTAGAAGTTGAAATTTTAGAGGTGAAGCTTTGCTCCAACCCTTGTACCTTCAAGCTTTAGGAAGACAGGTTCTTTATTATTAATCTAGTTGTTTTCTTGTTTTGAAAAGATTTCCTGAAATTGTTCGTGTAAGAGGAAATTTCCATGAATTAGTTGTAAGTCGAGCTATAGAAAATTTTGTTAAAAGTTCCTCTGTAGAAACAAATTGTTCTTTGCTGTTGAAGTTTTTCCATGATTATTTTGTTACCTCTATAGAAATTTTTACAATAAAATTAGAGAGCCTCATGGAAAAGAAATTATTGTGAAACAATAGAAAAAAAATAGTGGAAAATAAGTAGAGATATTTTGAGACCTCTTAAGTTTTGGATTGAAAACCTTCTTGTTAAAATTAGGAAAACCCCATATCCAGTTTGCTTGTGGATGAATATGATTTAAATCTATTTCTCTAAATTAATTTATTTGTTTAGACAAATTTAAAATAAATAAATAAATAAAATTATTTCTTTGAAAATATTGGTTTCCTATAGAAAAATTGTGAACAAATTTTCCAAACAATACAGATTGTCTAAGAATACTTTTTAAATATATATATATATTTAAAAAAAATTTAAAAATAATATTACATAAAAAAAAAGTACTTAAAAATAAATTGTTTTGTTTTTAGTTGTTCTTTCGGGTTTACATGACAGGGCATTACAACTGATGAGAATGTCGAAAATGAAAAAAGTGATAAAAAAATTAGGTATTTTTGTAAAAAAATATAAAAAATGATGATTCAGTAGAACAAGTCATATCTAGTGTTGCTAATGCTATTGATTTTATAGGTAAGAAAAGTCAATCTAAATATAAGAATGCAGATAGTCGTGCAATAACAATTGCTCTAGTTGATAAAGCAATTTCAAATAAAAGAATGTTAAGTAAGATTAGTAAGTGTATAAAAGTAAATCTTAAAACTTTGATAAGAGCTACTAAAAGAAGAGAAAGTATTGAAAAGGATCCAGTTAATCAATGTTGCAGTTTTAGTGGTAGACTCCCAAGATCAGGCATGACATTAACTAATGAAATTAAATATTTAATCAATAAACTTTTGCATGATAATACAAGAGTATCACCTAACATTATAGATGTCTTAAAATTAAGGGTGGGTTCCAAAATTCGTGAACCTCATCAAAAGCATCTCTTAGATATGACTCAAACTGAATTATATATATAAAAAAAAAGATGCTTCAATCTTACCATTGAATATTAACATTAGTGAAAGATCATTAGAAAAGTGTAAACCTTGGTATGTTAGAATTAATAAGAAATGAATCTCTTGTTTTTTTAAGACTCATGTACAATTCTATTATTATTACGATAGTTTTTGATAGATACAATGCACTTTGCATGCCAACCAAATTATCCAAGACATTTGTGGTATTAATATGCCACCTAAAAGAATCAAAGATTTAATCACAGGTTTGTTTTGTGAACCCTCTAATAAAAAACATATTTTATTTAAAAGCATGTATTTATGGAGAATGTGATAGATGTGGTAACTTTTCATTATTAGGAGAATGTATGTATGAAATTAGTTTAGATGAATTTGGACAACAATTAGTGGATGTAAAAAAAATGAAAAATGTTGAGTATTCTTTAAAAGATGGAAAAACTGGAAAGTGTTGTGAGCTAATTGTGGAAAAATTTAGTGTGCATGCATTTATTAAAGAATTTAAAGATAAGATTGTACCTAAATATGTTCAACACTCTCATTATGCTCATTGGCTTAATAATCAATTTTGTTTATGTAAAAACACATTCCCAATTGGAACTATATTGTCAAATGTGGATTTTGTTGAAAATTATGTCCTTGCTCCACAAGAAGAAATTCAATCATAGTATTATAATCCAATGCAAGTAGCTATATTTGTTCATATTGTTTATAAAGATGTAGATGATAGTAGAGAAGACAATATAATTTTTTTGAGAGAGTACCATTTTTATGTAAGTGATAATAAATTACATTCATCTGAGTTTGTTCAATATTGTTTTGATATATTTCATAAAAAATTAAAAGAGAAGAATTAAAATGCTAGAACATCTCATATGGTCGAATAATTGCATGGGTCAATTCGAAAAAGCTAGAATGTTTTATTGGTTATGTAGCTCATTCATAAGGAAAATAATATCTAGCACATGGAATTTTTTTCAAGCTGGTCATGGTAAGGGAGAATACGATGGAGTAGGTGCATGTGTGAAAAGAGCTCTTGATAGAGAGCAACTAAAATTTGAGGATGTTGTGAAATTTAGAGATGCACGTGCAATTGTAGATTGGTGCAATACCAAATTATCTACAAGAACAACTGAGAGCTCAAAAATTTGATGCTTCTTTTGGTTAGTTGAAGAAAATGATATTTTTTCTCAACAAGATTGTAAAACAATTAATGGATCTACAAAATGGCATTCGTTTAAGAGTTCAAATGCAAACACATGGAAAATATGGACAAGGGAGTTGGCATGATTTTCTCAATTTTGTATTATAGGTGATTGGAAGGTGTGTGAAAATACAAAATGGGTCAAACAATGCCAACAAAGAGACTTAACACCTACATCAACACATGTTGAACATGGAATGACAATTTAAGATAAGCAAGTGGTCGCATCGGATGATTATGATCATTTTTTGGATCTTGTATAAGAAGGTACATTGTTTATTGAGTTGAATTTTATATGTATTCATGTTTATATGTGAATTAAATATGAGTCACCCTTTATTGAATTTTTCATTTACTATTGTAGGACATGTGTATGTTGTTGTTGCACCTGAGAGGAATGAAGAGGAGATGGAGTATTGATTGGCTAGATGTGTTGAGAGAAAACATAAGTTGGTACATCCTAGAGTGGATGATG
This sequence comes from Sequoia sempervirens, assembly GCA_007258455.2. Taxonomy (NCBI): domain Eukaryota; kingdom Viridiplantae; phylum Streptophyta; class Pinopsida; order Cupressales; family Cupressaceae; genus Sequoia; species Sequoia sempervirens. The sequence continues at coordinate 25,946 of VDFB02315987.1, forward strand.
ACAACTTTGAGTATCTAATTGGTTCAATGGTTTTTGTTGGCACTTGGATTTGAAAATATTTGATAAGAAAGAATGGCTTTCCTACATTTGAAGATTATGAAAGACACAAGAAGATTATACATTATTCACATTTGATTTTGGCAACCAATATAAAACAAGTTAGATATCAAGGGAGGTATGCTAACAAATTTTTATGGACACTGTCAATGGATGATCATGACACAACCATAGATGCATTACAAAAAAGATAGGATGCAGATGGTACAACAAAGTAAATAAATATTGGTAAGTATATAGTTGTATATATATTTAATTGATATATGTATTTGTCTTTAGTCATTTCCTAATTAAAGTTTTATATAATTTTTTGTTTCAGGTCTTCTAAAACTAGATTCTTTACAAAAAAGAGAGGGTATTCACATATATAACAATGCAATTCAAATCTAGAGACGAGTAACTATATATAGTTCTAAATGCATTTAATTGATAGTATAAATAAAAACTAAATTTAATTCATTGTCATTTTATAAAAAAAATATAATTGATTGCATATCCCCTTAAGTCATTCTCTTAAAACCCCTTAAGCCATCCTCTTATGTACTATTAATCCATCCTCTTGCATCCCCTTAAGTCTTTCTATTAATTCCCCTTAATCCATTCTATTAGACCTCTCAATCTATATACTCATATATCTACCCTTAATCCATCATCTTTTGTCCCCTTAAGTCACTCTCTCAACACCCCTAAAGCCATCCTCTTAGGATGCCTTAATCCATATCCTTGTATATCTACCCTCAATCCATCCACTTGCATCCCCTTAAGTCACTCTCTCAACACCCCTTAATCCATATCCTCGTATATCTACCATTAATCCATCCACTTGCATCCCCTTAAGTCACTCTCATAACCCCTTAATACATCCTCTTAGGACCCCTTAATCCATCCACTTGCATCCCCTTAAGTCACTATCTCAACACCCCTTAAGTCATCCTCTTAGGACCCCTTAATCCATATCCTCATATATCTACCCTCAATCCATCCACTTGCATCCCCTTAAGTCACTCTCTCAACATCCCTTAAGCCATCCTCTTAGGACCCCTTAATCCATATCCTCGTATATCTACCCTTAATCCATCCACTTGCATCCCCTTAAGTCACTCTCTCAACACCCCTTAATCCATCCTTTTACATCCCTTCAAGTCATTCTATCAACTTTCCTTAATCCATCCTCCTACATCCCTTCAAATCATTCTATAAACTTTCCTTAATCCACCATCTTGCAACCCCTTAAATCATCCTCTTAAAGAGCCCTTCAGTCATATCCTCTTACATCCCCTTAATCCAAAATCTTGCATCCCTTAAGTCACTCTCATAATTCCCCTTAAGCCATCCTCTTAGGACCTGTTAAGCCATATCCTAAGGTTCATGACATGCATCCCCTTAATCCACCCTCTTACATCCCTTTAATTCATTATATCAAGTCCCCTTAATCCACCCTCTTACATCCCTTCAATTCATTCTATCAACTCCCTTTAATCCAACCTCTTTCATCCCCTTAAGCCATCCTCTTACATCCCCTTAATCCACAATCTTGCATCCCTTAAGTCACTCTCATAATTCCCTTTAAGCCATCCTCTTAGGACCTGTTAAGCCATATCCTAAGGTTCATGACATGCATCCCCTTAATCCACCCTCTTACATCCCTTTAAGTCATTCTATCAACTCCCCTTAATCTACCCTCTTACATCCCTTCAAGTCTTGCTATCAACTCCCCTTAATTATCCACCCTCTTGTATCCCATTAAGTCATCCTCTTAAAGGACCCTTAAGTCATATCCTCTTACATACCCTTAATCCACAATTTGCATCCCTTAATTCACTCTCATAATTCCCCTTGATCCATCCTTTTAGGACCCATTAAGCCATATCTTAGTGTTCATGGCATGCATCCCCTTAATCCACCCTCTTACATCCCTTTAAGTCATTCTATCAACTCCCCTTAATCCACCCTCTTACATCCCTTTAAGTCATTCTATTAACTCTCCTTAATCCACCCTCTTGCATCCCCTTAAGCCATTCTCTTAACTCCCCTTAAGGCATTCTCTTAGGACCCCCCTTAATATATATCCTCTTAGGTCCCCTTAATCCATCCTATGGAAAACATCATTTGAATTTGTATGGAATTTATAAGATCTTGTTTCCTAATATTTACTATATCTTGTTCTTTTCTCGCATCAATTATTTACTTAAATGAATCATAAAACATATAGTTACTTTACTTACATTAATTATTTTTGCAAGTTCTCATCATGTCGGTCTACCATGTGATTGTCATTGTAAAATTATTTTATCAAGAGACTTTGTAAATATCAATTTGTGGTCTTGACCTAGAATTTGATAAGCTTTAATTGTATCTACATACACATATATGTTTCATCATGTTATATAGTTGTATTAAACATCAATATACATTATATATGTTTCTTCAATGTATGAACTTCAATGAACTTATTAGTCACTTTTTAAATATCTTGTTCCAATTTTATAGATTATACATTTCATGTCTTGTATTTACCACATTTTATATAATTGCTCAATTGTATAGATTATGCATTTTGTGCATACAAGGAAATAAATTTTTGTTTATTGATTCAAATATTTGCTAGAATTGGAAAATAGCTAATCATCAATAATCAAAATGAACATAACATGATCATAATTGACTACATATATAATCATCATATTCAATTCAATAGATATAAAAAAAAAAAATGATAATATTAATCGATATAATGTATGTGAAATGGTCCATGAAATAACATGTTCAAAATGTATATGTCAAATCCAACACATATATTTAAATAAAACTAGAGATCTATAGTCCATAAAATTTAAAACCATCTAACTATTAGGTTGATCATTCATATCAAGTCTCCTCTTTTTTCCATATCAACTATATGTACCTGCATCATGTTGTAAAAGAGTACAAGAAACTTGAAATTAGATTTAAAGTTATTTAGAAATTTTGATATAATTAAACATATTTAAACTTGAAAATATAAACTTTTAGATAAAAATAAATTTAATTAAATATCTAGTAAATATAGTAAAAATTATTATTATTATGCATAAATTACCATATGATCATGTGAATCTACTAGCACATTTTGTTCAACAGGTAGCATAGCCATCAGTTGAGAAGATCCAAATGCTTGATCTACTATATCCTGTATATTCATATAAATCAAACAATATGTTAAAACCTCGAATATATATATTTTAAAAAGGTCTATAAAAATTGTATTGGAGATTTATTAAAGTTTACAACCTCAAATGATATGACCTTATGATCATGCACTTGAGATTTCCCATGCGTAAATGTTGATTATGTCTCAGGTGTGCCCACAAAGGGTATCTCATGAATTCCCTGCATATAGATGTACAAAAAATTGTATAGATAAAATTCACACGTGTGTATGCAAATGAAAAAATTAAATTAGATCTATGATGTGTATTAAATTAAACTTAACAAACTTTTGAAAGCACAACCTAAGCTGATGATGTCTCAAGAGCACTCACCACAACTTGTGGCTGGTCAGTACTAGGCATCGTATGACCTCCCTGCATCTAGATATAATATATCATCTCACACATGTGTATAAATTCAAATTAAATTAGATATATCCACACAAATTATTTAATATATATTGGTTCAAGTACCTGACCAAAAGGTGATCCCATCTCTACAACACTCGACATATAGACATGATCATATTGAGTTTTAGGCATCGTCTAGTCATGCATCTACACTGAACACTCTTGAATTAATACTATATATTATATATAATTTGATGTTAAATTATTTACATGAATTTTACACATTTCAAAAAAACTAAATTTAAGTCCAAAAGATGAACATACCTATGTAGGATGATCCTTAGAATATAATAAATTCATATATATGACTTCATCCCAAATGCATGTGGGTCACCTGAAGTGGATCCATGCTCTCTATTGGCCGCTTCAACCACCGCATTTGTAGTTTGATGAATGAGATGTTTGGAAAGCAAGCTCAATGCTCCTAATGTCGATAACATGGTTTGTTGTTGAAATGAAATGATAACACCAAGAGAAGGAGGATGAACAACAGGAGCAATCAGAGCATGTCGATGAGGATCGACACATGCTCCTAGTCTATGTTGGGGAATGCCACACCCAACTCCCTGAAATGAACTCATATAAAAATAGTTGGGTTTTAAACCCAACTCAAACCCATCCCGTAAATTTATCAAAAAGTATAGGGGCACGCTAGAATTGCCATGTGGTGGATTATCAAAAACCATCGACCATTTATCCCAAAAATGTGTAGCGATGTGTGGGTGCTTAATTGAAATTCATTCTTTGGTGGCTGGAATTGGTTGGTTTGTTTGGGGTTAAAAAAATGTTGGCACATAGATTGTTTTATAATTTTAAGGTCGTTAATTTCTTTATAGGACAATCCATCTACATAGAATTGTCTTCTCTCTTCTCTCCATTGATGGAACCTATCTAGGTTTGCATCAATAGATTGAATAGAATCAACAATAAACCATGGGAGACTGGGGGGATTCTAGGCTCATTTTTTATCAAATCTATATTTCCCTGAATCACAATAAGGTTTTGTCTAACGTTCTCTTAATTGAGCCTAATCTACTATAGGGGGCAAGGGTTTAGGAGGTGGAGAGTGTGGAGGTGTGGGGTTTTGTTGTGGTGGTAGATCTGGATGTATGGGATTTGTAGGAATTTTTGCATCAGGCATAAAATTATCTATGTTAAATTTTGGATCCATGTGAACAATGAAATTGTAACTACATGTTAAACAATTAAAAAATTTATATCTACAAACTAATTAAATAATGCACATAATTTTAAATATATTTAAAAATCACATTGAACGTGCATAAATTCAAAATACATTTCATTTGAAGACAATTTGATTTATAAAATTAAAAAATCCATAACTTTAAAAATCCATAGCATGTACACATTAAATTGAGTCTAGTGTGTGGTTGTGAACATTAAGGGTTTGTTGTTACTAACAACTCTTAGAATGCAATTAAAAATGGAGATAATTGGAAAACCAAGGTCATAAATTTTAATAAAATCCTACCTACATGTTACTTAAAACTAATTATTGAACACCTTTTAGTAACCCTTCCAAGCAGAATCATCAAGTATATCTAAAATATAAATCCACTATATAATTTAGATCAATATGTATTCTATAATTAAGATACCTAAAATATCTAAGGATGCACCAAATTACATTTTGTGTACATGGAAAGGGAACTCATATGTTGAGTCAAGTATTTAATACTTCTACATCAAAACTTTGTAGAGGATGACATATTTGTCATAATTCATCTAGGTATTTTATGTTAAACCTTTAATAAATGGGATGGTTCAATTATAAATAATTTTGAGTTAGATCTATATGTGCTACATAGGATACCTCTCAGTGAAAATAGGGAGGTAAGTTATAACTATAACTATAACCATTTAATTTCTATAGGTAAAGGACTAAAGAATGAATTTAAATATGACACATGATATAGATATATAACTTTGATTTCTCAAATTGGGTGTTAATAGGAGGTTAGGGGTTGTTTAGAGTGTCTTCTATTACATATATAAAGGTGGAAAAAGTGAAGGAAAGGTCCCCACTAATTTAAGTTATGAAAAACTCAAGAATGAGTGTCAAAATGGGTAAATGATGAAAACCATATAGTTTAATTCAAGTAAAAATTATACTAGATTCTATTTATATTAGGATTCTTGTTAGACAAGGGTGCTCAATGGAGCTTATAAATATCAAGCCTATAATTAATTAACTAATTCATCACTAAGTAATTTATTCTTCTAAGTTTTTTTATAGTTCTAGAGCTTTATTTTTTGGGGCGAGGGGAAGTTTAGTCATAGGTGTGGTTGTTTCCCAACAAGAGTATATCTATATAGCTAAGGTATATAGATTGTGAATACATGTATTTATCAAGTATGACATAGAATTTAAATAAATACAAGGACATAAATTGATTTATCTAAATTTTTAAATTTCATGATAAGAGACACAAGTTCTCTATAGTGGGACAAAGTAGTTAAGAAGAGGTTATAAGTTTAACACTAAAATTAATTTATAATCTCATTCATTTTTTTCAAAGCATACTAAAGATAATAATTAACAATTAATAGAAGACATTCAAAGCGACACATAGATATATGCTAGTGGTAATTGAAATGTACAAAATAAACAAAGATGAGCTTGAGCTCTATTCACATATTGAAAATGGCTTATTTAAGTACAAAGACTTCACTAAATTTTTAAATAGTTGTACATTGAAATCATATTTATATATGTGAATTGGTGTGCATAATTTATCATGCAAAAATGGAAGAAATTAGATCTTTACTATACAATTTTTTAGAGATTTGATGGCATGAAAACATATATCGATGTAAAATAAAAAATTTAAGAAACCTCTAAGGAGGGATACTTCTAAAATTATGGGAAGTGAAATTTAAGAACCAATGAAAAGGACAGCACAAAATAAAGCAAGGAAGGAGGGAAATTTCCAAATTAAAATTACTCAATGAGCAAGAGCAACATGACTAATCCTAATGATATTGAAACTTGTAACCATACTAAAACATGAGAATGTTTAAACTATAGTTGATTATGGCAATCTTGTAACATAGCAACATGATCAATCCTAATTAGATCAACCTTATATATTTATGCTATGATTTGTTTAACTAGTTAAGAAACATCTCCTCATTTCTCAACACCAATGGTTACATTGAATGTATTGATTGTACAAGTTCAAGTTGCACTATCTAAAAGGTGAAAATATTAGGGTTTTAGGTTTAGGTTTTAGGGTAAATAGGGTTTTAGGTTTATGTTTTAGGGTTTAAATCCAAGGATTAACCTAGGTAAATTAGTTTTAGGGACCTATGGTTTTTGGAACCTAGGGTTTAGGGTTTTGATTTCTAAGTTAAATGTTTTCAATTTAGGTTTAGTTTTTATGGTTTTCAATTTACAATTTAATGTTCTTTGTTTTGCTTCAATGTTTTTGATTTTTTAAATGCAATTTAAAAAATATAAAATACCAAACTAAAACAAACTAAACAAACAAAAACTAAATAATAATTACAAAACAAAAAAGCAAGATATAAAGGGAAAAAATGGAAAAATTAAACAAAATTGGAGGTTCCTGAGGTCAGTTGTGTTGATGGGAGGAGGTGGTAGTGGAAATTTGCTTCAATCAATCCCTTCGAAACATGTACATGATCTTGCTTCTCCTTCTCTGGTGTATCTCAAACTAACAATTAAAATGAAAACACAGTCGCTTATTTAAAAAAATAAATACCTTTAAGAAACATGTACACGTTTCAAAATGTGTACGTGTTATGAACATCTACACATTTCAAAATGTGTATGGGTTATGAATGCGTACACATTTCAAAATGCATACACATTATGAACGCGTACACATTTCAAAATGCATACGCATTATGAACGCATACGCATTTCATAACACATATGCATTCTACGTTTGTGTATCTGAAGTTGAATGCATACGCATTCAGATTTAGGTTCGGGTGCCCGATCTGTAATGTGTATGTTTTTTTTAAAACTGTGTACATGTTTCATGCAAAAAAAAAAAATTGGCTAAAAATTCCCCTCTTCATGAACCCAACTTCTTGCACTTACCCGAGTTTCACCCAAATATTTCTATAAAGTCTGTGCAATCTTTTACTAAGAGACATTTAATAGAATAGAATCTATATGACACAACTAGATTATGCCCCATACCTTTTTATCCATCTTGATTAATTGTATCAAGTTACTTTTATTTTATAGCAACCAACCATTGATCTCTTTCTTAAAGAAGAACCTCCATTTTCAAATTCTATAGCTTATAATTTATTATATTAAAATTTTTAATTTCCATCCATGATGTACATGTAGCCATGATTTTAACACATATAAATTTATAAAACTAGAACTCCAACTACAACATATAAAACTTTCACACTTCTACCAAATAGAAAAAAAATCTAGCTAAACTCTGATACCAAATGTTAGAAATGAAGGAAACACTTACAGTATGAAACTTTAAAATATTGTTACACATATGAAATTAAAATATATATTATCAATGGATATTTAAATTAGTATGAACTAGCACCAAAGAAACTTATCAATAATTAAGATCCATACACATAATACACAAATTTTCACGGTCAAAACCCTTCTAGGTAAAAAATTTGAATAAGAAAGAAGACAAGTTTATATTATCTGCAAAGAGATTGTAACGCCACGCCACGCAAACCTAGGGAAAGTTGCAATTTACCAAACAAATGAACTAATTTTTTTTTATAAATAAGAACAATTAACATACAAGTTCAGTTAACCATTGCAAACCATTTCCCTAAGGCTACGAGACCGTGTTAGTGAAACCAAACGTGGAACATGAACTAAAACCATATCATATAATTACTTAACAATAAAAGTTCACATACATTCCATTCATAATAAATTTACATCCAAGAATATGAAGTGCCACATGATTCCAAACAATAGAGCTTACAACATGTTTACAATACTCATTCCCCGAATGAGATGAATCCAATAAGTATGATTACATATTACAAATTCTACCTCGATAACAAATGAGGGGTAATAAAATACAAGATCGACTAAAAGAATGAAGCGTGAGAAGACACTGCATCCCACGAGCTCTCCAACTGGAAACCACGACCACACGAACAAGAAGAAGAACCAACAGATTTACGAAGCACATGCCACCCGACCATGTGGAATCCCAAAGGTTCCACTCCCTTTGTGCTAGGAGATAGTAACAAGGAATTCCTACACAAGACCATCTACCACTAGACACAGGCTAAAACATAACTGAACAGAAACAACTACAACCACAATATCACATAACACAAGGTTACAATGCTTCTAGAGAACAAAGATCATGTACATCACACAATAACTAATTAACTGTCGACATAGGAAGAGTGTCATGCATAAATTGCCATAAGTTACCCTGGCTCAACCTTCCTAGGCTATCGGACCCCCATCCTGGGTTACCCTAGCTTGCCTCTACTGGCCGCCGGACCCTCACGCAAAACTATGCATCCCATCTACTCTCGAGCCTTATTATTCATTTGCTTCATGAGAGAGGCATCCATTCTCTTTTTTAGTGTGAAATATCCCCATTAATTTATTTAAATTATCACTTAATTAAACTCTAGGTGAGTTACCCTGGTGCCCCTTTGTGTGTCGGACCCCCACAAAGAGACACTCTCCTATCGACAACACACAAGGTACAATACCACAATAGGTAACTAGACAACATAACCTCTCCAATCCAAGGAGAAAACAAAACAAGGAAACTCACTCCGAACACTAGAGGAAACCAAATACGAAAACACACTCCTTCCAAAGGAGGTACAAATCTCATTACCCTCTCCTATTTCCCAGGAGGCACAAATCCCCATTCATGGAAACCGTGTACAACATCATAGTACAACTCTACACCATACCCAAGGCGATTCACAAATTGAACCTCTACACAAAACATCCCACTCTAGAGAACTTCTCTGGAAGACTTACATAGACCCTTAACCCCATTTGCCCGACAAGGCGAATGAAAGAAACATGATAGAAAAGAATTCCAGGCAACTCAATATCTAATGTTAGGGTTTCCTAAACCCAGTCAAACACAGTTTTCAATCTTGCATTTACTCAATCAAATACATCAAATTCACTTCCCAACATTGAAGTATTTACAACCCAATCATCTACTCTAAATTTTACAAGTAACTTCTCTAATCAAAGCCTTCAAATAAATACAGTCATTCAACTAAAATAATCAATCATTTTTCTAGTTTCACGATTATATTCCCTAAGTTTTACAATCATGTTCCATAATCCAACATTTAAATAAATAACGTCATCGGATTAAGATTAAAACATTCTTTTATTCTAAGGTTCACAATTAGATTCATATTCAAAGCATCTTAATAAATGCATAATCAACTATTTTAATAATTAAACATTTAATTAAATTACTTGATCTATATTTCCACATAGTATCAATAACTTAATCAAAATCAATATTTTCAATAAAACCTTCGATCATACGTCAATTGCATTTCCTCTTTATCAATGCGATATTCATTTAAATATGTCAAGTGAAATATCATTATTATTTTTATATACTTAAATTCTATTTTGATATCAATTAACTAATTTAAATTCCAATTTCTCAAATCATTTAATATATATACTCATTTAATATATATATATATATATATAAACTATTAATAATAACCAAATTATTTAAATGCACTTATTATATAATATTAAATATTTTATTTATATATCTAATAATAAATATTATATATATTATATTAAATATTATATATATAATATTAATTGTTACATATATAATATTAATATTCTATATATATAATATTAAATATTAAACATATCATATAAAATATAAAATATATTAAATACTAATTAATAAAACTAAAACACAAATAAAAAAAATGAATTAATTTTTTTTTAAACAACACAGGGCCGAAGCCTTAATTTATGTGGGCCACGCGGCCCAAATAGGGGACGCAGCCCCTATGTAGGTTGCGAAGCCCTCAAGGCTTCCCATGCGGGGGTTGCTGCCCAACAACCTCCCCCACATGGGGGTGCAGCCTGTGTGAACTACGCTGGGCGCGGCCTCCACAGGCGGCACCTCCATTGGGGCGGTCGTGGGTAGTGCCCAACCCAAAACAAACCCTGTATAAAAATTTTCTAATTTAATTTTTTTTTTTTTTTAAATGACCCCCTCTGAATAATGACCGATTTTTATCCCTAAAAACAAAAATTTAATTTAAATTTTATTTTCCAGTAATATAATTTCATTTGAAAATGAAAAAAATGTTTTTCATTAACACCATTTTCGTTTAAAAATGAAAACAAAAAACCAAAACTCTGTCCTGGTAAAACCCAGAATGAATCTCACATAGCAAAGCTTATTTTTTAAAACAAAACTTTTAAGGTATCCAGCTTTCATAAATTTTATATGCAAAGTAATATTGGTTATTCATAAGAATATATTATTTCACATAGCCCAAATTGGGCAAATCATTTCCAGAAAAAACATACACAGTTAAAACTAAATTCCAAATGAAGATAAAAATTTCCCAAATACCCAATAAGGTATTTTGGTTTCCTTTGTTTCATTTTTTTCATTTTCTACAAGATTCTATTTATTTGTCTTCTAGATTTCAACAAGATTTTGCAATTTCACAAACAAGATCTAATATGGATTTTTATTCAATTGAAATTCCAAACCCCAGAAAATATTCACACAGTATAACCAAGATTTTCAACAATCTAAAACAAGGATTTAAGGTAATTTCAAAATGAACAAAACAAGAACAAGAGGAACCTGATTTTTCTCCAAACTTGAAGATTCGAGTGGAGCTTTCAATTCCTCTTGAAATCTAGGTCAAGCACACCTTCAATCTCCTTCACAAATCCAAATCAAAACCACCCACCAGAAAAATTTTCTCCAAATTGCCAGATCAAACTTAGATCCCATGCCTTTTCTCCAAATTCAAAGATTGAATATTAATGAGATCCTATTTTCTGCAAAATAGAGTTTTTTCTCCGAATTGGTCAAAACCCCCAAAACTATTATTTTTCTTTTATAGATCAAAACCACAGAGAAAAAAAAACTCCTGTCCTAGAATAATTTCCTCCTAAACATAATAAATCAAAAAAAAAAATCAATAAAGCTCTTCTGCTTTCTTTTCTCAAAAAATCCTCTTCCCTTATTGGTCCTTTTTCCAGCTTTTAAAAACACAACTTATCTACAATTTTAATTAAAATAATTTATTTAATCAAGATATTATCTGCACATGATTTTCTAATTTAATATTAATAAAAAGATAATATTTAATTATCCTCATCAATATTAATTTAATTTAATTTCTTAAATTTTAATTAATTAAATACTTTTTAAGTTACAATATATTTCAATTTGACTTTTAACTAACAATTAAATCAAGTAACAATGCAACATTAATTAATTATTTTATAAAATAAGATTAATTAATTAAGCACTAACCATAAATTAAATAAATACTTAACAATCAAACTACATAATGACAAGGACAAAACTTCAGTCATGACACCACAACTTACAACAGAATGATGGACTTGGGATGGAAAACCTAGCTACTATCTCCCAATCCATTACTGTTGGTAAATGGACATGCTCAGACCTGTGAAGCCAGGTGGAGTTGATGTCATGTACTTGTCAACCTGCAACAAAGAGCATGTTGAATGTGCAATATATATTTAATATGATCAAACACACCGTGAAGAGGGAATCTCAAAATTGTAGGGGGCTCGCAAGCGAGTGATACAGTCCGTCCCTTTCACCAATATAGTATCACTAATTGATGCATCTAACATCAATGATATGATCAATAGCATAAAACATTATTAAATCAAATATCTTCTACGTTAATCTAAAACACGCCATAAAGATAACATCAAAATAAAATAACATTACATCAAAATATAACTTTCACATCATTTACCAATTGCGATCAAAAGCAACCAAGTTCTAAAGTCAAAGCATATTCAGACACAATCATCAAATTATAATATAACATATGCATCACTAATCAGTTCACGATCAAATGATCACCAAGTTCCACAATCACATCATAAGCATAACAAAGCATTACCAAGAAAACACTGCTGATCCAAATATCCAAAATAGAGGGGTGTTACATCCTCCCCCCCTAGTGTTAGGCTTACTCCTAGAAGCCTACAAACAAGAATAGGGATATAACTCCCTCAACCAACTAAACACTAACTAGCTCAGAACCTCGATCCACGACGATCAACTCCTGAAACTAAAGGATGAATTGCACCCAGATGCTCAACCTGACGGGTATCCAGTATAGTGAATGCCCTATGTGATCGACCTGCATTTCCTACTGTCGGCTCTGAAACTGCTGGCCTCTAAATAAAACCAGAATTGCCCCGCTAAGGACATTCATGAGCAAAGTGGCCCTACTGACCACAAGAGAAACATCTTGTACCTCTACTAAAACCCTACACAGCTAGAGGCCCACTAGGTTGTGGAAAACCACCTCCACTATATGCTGACTGGGAACTCTGAGCAGGATGATAAAACTAATCACGATGAGCCTACATCCAACTCCTATCTCTCTTCTTCTGCCTCCATCTTCTATCGGGTTGGGACTGAGAATTCTGTTGTCTAGACTATGAAGACTGCTATTGTCCACCCTTAGCAGGTGACTGATGCCCTCTAGAAAACCCTGTAGCCTAAGATTGGCCACTCTGTGAACCAACACCAAAAGAACTTGCACTACCAAACTGAACTCCCACCTGACCTCCTAAAACCAAAGCTAAATTCTCCTTAACAATGTGAGCTTTATCTAAAGCTACCTCCATGGTCTTCGGCTCAAATACCCAAACACCAGCACTAATATGGGGGTTTAAACCCCTAATGAAATGTTGTACTAACATACCCTAGTCATCACCTATGCCTACAAACTGTTTGAGCTCGAAGAAGTGACACTCATACTATTCTACTGACATATCCATTTGTCGTAGGGCATGAAACTCATCTCCATGGCCTTGATGCTAATGATCTAAAAGGAATCGAGCTCTAAATCACTCTAGGAACAACTCCCAAGATATAGTGCCAATATCCAAATGGAGCTTTTGCTCCTCTAACCTCCACCAAGTAGATGCGAAATCCCTCAAGTGCATGATCACACACCTAGCCTTGGTGTTGCTACCATACAGATGCATGGAAAAACACCTATTCAAATCAAACAACAAAGTCTCAGCCTTTGAACCACTGCCCATACCATCAAAAGTGGGTGGATGCGCTCTAAGGAGATCTCTCATGTGAGTAGCCATGTCTACCTTAGATGGAGCTGGAACCTAATCTCTCTCTCCTACAACCTCCTGATCCATCTCCTACAACCTCCTGATCCCTATCCGACCTAGGCCCCATACAAGCAAGAGTCTCCTCAAGCAAGCGACACAACTAAGCATCGCCAATCCCTGGTGGATCCTGATGCTAAAAACTAACCTCAGGCACAAACTAAGAAGCTTGATGATCCACATGATCAGAAACATGGGGATTAATGGGAGGTGTATCCTGTTGATTACCTCCTTGACCGCCTACACGACCACGACCCTTACGACCCCGCTTAGGTGGCATGATCCTGAAAAGATACACACCACAACATAAGACAAGGTACACAAACAAAATCTCTAAATAGCTAACAACCTAATGGGTCCCAAAGTTCCTAGTGTTTAAACTTGGGCTCTGATACCATATGTAATGCCCCGCCATGCAACCCTAGGGAAAGTTGCAATTTACCAAACAAACGAACCAATTTTTTTTAAATAAGAACAATTAACATACAAGTTAACTTAACCATTGCCAACCATTTCCCTAAGGCTACAAGATTGTTTTACTGAAACCAAATGTGGAACATGAATTAAAACCATATCATATAATTACTTAACAATTAAAGTTCACATACATTCCATTCATAATAAATTTACAACCAAGAATATGAAGTGCCAGATGATTCCAAACAATATAGCTTACAACATGTTTACAATACTTATTCCCCGAATGAGACGAATCCAATAAGTATGATTACATATTACAAATTCCACCTTGATAGCAAATGAGGGGTAATAAAATACAAGATCGACTGAAAGAATGAAGTGTGAGAAGACACTGCATCCCACGAGCTTTCCAACTGGAAACCATGACCACACAAACAAGAAGAAGAACCAACAGATTTACGAAGCACATGCCACTGGACTATATGGAATCCCAAAGGTTCCACTCCCTCCGTGCTAGGAGATAGTAACAAGGAATTCCTACACAAGACCATCTACCACTAGACACAGGCTAAAACATAACTAAACAGAAATAACTACAACCACAATATCACATAACACAAGGTTACAATACTTCTAGAGAACAAAGATCATGTACATCACACAATAACTGATTAACTGTCGACATAGGAAGAGTGTCATGCATAAATTTCCATGAGTTACCTTGTCTCAACCTTCCTAGGCTACCAGACCCCCATCCTAGGTTACCCTGGCTTGCCTCTACCGGCCGCTGGACCCTCACGCAAAACTATGCATCCCATCTCATCTTGAGCCTTATTATTCATTTGCTTGACAAGAGAGGCATCCATTATCTTTATTAGTGTGAAAGATTCCCATTAATTTATTTAAATTATCACTTAATTAAACTCTAGATGAGTTACCCTGGCACCCCTTTGTGTGCCGAACCCCCACAAAGACCACTCTCCTATCGACAACACACAAGGTACAATGTAATACCCCTCCGTGTCGATTGTTTGGATTTGTGTGTGTGTGTTTCATTGGTTACTGAGTTATTTGATTTTGTGGAAAATATAATATGTTAGTAATCATGTTTAAATAATTAATTAAATCATAAGTGATTTGCAAGGTTATTTAAAATATGATTAGAAATTAAAGTAATAATCAATTAAATTAAATCAAATGATTTAAAACAAATGATCAATCAAATTAATTCGTTAAAAGTAAAAGTGATATTATTAGATAAATTGATTTAAATTGTTATGAACAAATAATCTTGAAAAGATAATTATTATCATAAGAAATTTAATGGATGCTTATTTAGAATCTTGCGAATGGTTGATTTTAATTATTTTAATGTGGAAGTAATTATTTAATAAAGTTTTATGAAAATAATGAATATATATATATTTAAATAAAAAGTTTATTTCTGTGGATTTAAATTTATTTAATTTTTGATCAAATGCATGATAAAAGAAAATGAAATAGAAATACATGAAAAGGCAACAAAAAGAATTAAGGATTAAATATTATTTTGATTTATTTCTTGAAATGTGATTGTTGGTATTCTCTGGAAGAGGAAACAGAAGAGGCTTCTTGTGTGAGTTTTTATTTTGGATTGGGGAGGGGGTTGCACTCTCTCAACAACAAATTTTTTGGGAATTTGGCAGTCACCTTTCTGTTATAGTATTGCAATCTTTTATTATTCTAAGAATTCATTGAGGAATAAGATTGGAGTTGAGGGGAGGATCTTGTAGCCGCTGCTGGAAACATTCGTTAGAAGAGGGCTGGATTGGCAAAAAGGAATAGAGCTTCTACAGATCTTCTTCAAACCGCAGGACGCCAGGTTCCTCTCTTATTTATTTGTGTAGCATTAAATAAAATAACAATTGATTGGAATTGTTTTGTTGTGTATGAAATTTTCATTTGGGGATTGGGATTGTTGTTTGTTAAAATAGAATTTGGTTGGGTTCTTGACTGTCAATTATTAGATTGAAATTTCTGGGAACTTGGGACTGTTGTTTATTTAAATGAAATAATTTGTTGGGTTTTGGATTGTTGTTTATTAAAATGAAGCTTTGGTTGGGATTCTAGAAATAAACTGTATTGTTGTGGTTGTTCTCGAAAAATAAATAAATGGAAAAATAATTACCTTACTGTAAATTTCTGGGTTGCTGTATATATATATGTATATTCTTCAAATACAATTTTCATATAAATATATATATATACTGTAACCTGTACTGTTGATTGTTATTCTCTGTTTTCGAATTATTTGTTATATAGTAAATAGATATAAGATGTATATATATATACACACATATATATATATATATAAATAAATATTGAGTGTGAAATTTAATTCTTAAATTTTGAATTGTTGCCATATTAAATTTGTTTGAAATTATTAAAGAAATAAAAATAAAAAAATTTATAATTCAAATTTTCGTTGTTTAAATTATGTGAATTTATTTTAAAAGAAATAAAAAAATAAAAATAAAAATTATATATATTGGTTGAGTGGTGGGTTGGCCTCGGCCGTACCCACCACCCCACCCAGCCGGTCGTGGTGGTGCGGCAGCCTACGGGCTACCGCAGCAGTCTGAAAGACTGCTGTGACAGTCCGTAGACTGTCCACAGCAGTCCGTCGGACTGCGGTGGCAGTCCGTAGACTGCCACGGCCGGCGGCGAAAATTCCCGTGCCGAGGTATGGTTTAAATGCCCATTCAAATTTATATTTATTAAATTTATAAAATGCGAAATTCCAATCTATGTATTATGCGAAATTCACTTTTATAAATATGGTTTATATATGTATTTCGAAACTTGATTTTATATATATATATATATATATTTATATATTTATATATATTTGTATATATTTGTATATATATATTTATTGATTTATTGATTTATTCAATTATAATTGTATGTCACAATTTTACTGTGATAGTAATTTAATTAATTTTGTTATTTAAGAGGAATATGTAAATACTATTTTAAATCTGTTTAATAGATATTCTGTTGATTTAACTGTTAGCAAACAAATGCATCAATATAATCTATTTTGATTGAAATTATATTTTCTGTAATTTATCTATTATCTAGAAAATAGATATTTAGATTCTATTTCTTCTCTAATTAAAAATAAAGCAGAAATTTTTACAAGGAAAATATTAGTAAAATAGAAAGAAATCTCTTTTATTGATTTGTTAAGTTACAATTTGGAAAGAATATTGTTAGCAGAAAAATCATTTACAAAAGTAAAACAACATTGATTTATTTAATTCTTGTTCTGAGTAAATATTTTGGAATAGAAAATAATTCCTATTGATTTGTTAAATTACAATTTTAAGATGATAAGTGAGTAGAAAATATCAATTTACGAATATATGATAGCATGGTTTATTTAATTCTCGCTGTAGTATGAATATTCTAAAAGTAGAATTTATTGTGAAATTAAATAAGTTATCTTTTCATTTTTATTCTTGAAATTAAGTCTTGTAGATTTGTTGAAATTTTAGAAAAAATCTATTCTCTTTCTACTTTCCTTCATCAAAAAGAATTAATATATATAAATATGTAGTGGTTTTAAAAAAAAGAATTTATGTGTGTAAATTTATTTAGATAGATTTAAGATTTTAAGGTGGTAATTTCTAATATGTAATTTGAGCATTTAGAGTATTGTTATTATTGTTATTTTAAAAGTATAGACAATTGGCCTTATATGGTTTTCACAATTAATTTAAATATTGGAAGTATGTTAAGTGAGTATGATGAAAGGGGAAATTTAAATGTATGGGTATAGTTAGAGATTGATTAGGGTAATTTTGAATTGGATAGTTTATTGGTGGAATGGAATTTTAATCTTTTGAAAATTGACTTCCCTTATATTCATTTAATGATTGATTTGTAAGTACGCTTTATGGATAATACTTTTAGAATACTTGTGATGGTTATCATGAATTATCTTAGTATGGGTAAGTTGTAAAGTTTTAATTCTGGTCGTTAATTGATTGGTTAATAAATATTGTTCTTGTTTGAATTTTTGGTTGTTGTTTATTATGCGAATGTTTGATGGAGTTGTGAGTGATTGAGTATTTAAGGTGTTCTTTAATTTGGTCCTTTGGATGCCTGGTTGCATGCTTTTACCTCTTTTATTGAAGGATTGTTTTTGGACATTTCCATATTGGTATGAATGTCATTAGAGATTAATTTTGATTCAAGGAATCCTTTGTTATTTAAACTTTGTTGCAATGTAATTGGGAACTCGTGTTTTGGTTTATGAGTTGTGGATGGTTGATCTTCTTGAATTTTTGATTTATTTTTGTATCGAAGTTGATCATGTAGTCTGGATGGAGTTGTTGATCTTATTTCAATGTTTTCACTCATTATATTTGAATTGAAATTGATCTGGTGGCCTTGCAATTATTGTTGTCATCGCTATGTTGTTGTTTTTATGAAAGTGGTTTGCGTACCATCATAAGGGGGTTCTAGTGAGGAGAAAATGGAGGTCTCCCATGGAATGCCTAGTTGGTGGCTTTTGGTTTTATTAAGTGATTTTGTTTAAAGGATGATTTTCTTTTGCGTCCCCTATTTGTGGTGACACCATTGTTGATTTGTGGATGGGCCTTGATGAATCTTCCCTTTTTATGGCTTTTCTAAGTTACTCTCTTATTTGAGGAAATTTTATCCTTGTGTTGGACTTATTGGAGAAATACTCATGTTGCTTCACTTTACCTTTGTTTATGGGTTTTCATTCTTTTGGCTTCCAGAGGCTTGAGATGATTGATAATTGATGTTCTTTCTCTTTATGGGCCCTTGATGTGGCAAGTGTTTTGGTTTCATGAGTTTAAAAGGGTTGTACGGAATTTGTTGAGACTTGGAAATTGTATTTATAGCGAGATGGGTAATGCCTCACATGCTTTTCAGTTGTGATATAATATTCTTGTGATGTTGTACAACCCTTGGTTTCTTGGTTTCTTGGTTTTTATGTTGTTGGGTCTAGGGAGAGTGGCTCCTCGTGGGGGCCGGCGCCCCGTTTAAGGGGAAGAGCTCAGGATAACCCACGAGTGAGTTAGTAAATAAGTGAAAACCTAATAATTAACTTAGGTGGGTTGGGTAGTAATATCATTGCAAGATTTTAAAAATGGATGCCTCGTCTTCATTAGTGCTTCCGCAAACTAATGGAAGGCTGAGAAGGCCGTGGTTGGCAAGGTCGTGACCTCGTCCTCACGAGAGGTCTACGGCTCCGCATGAGTCACCCTATGGACCGGCGCCTCCAGTTGGGAGGAAGAGCATAGGACAGCCATAGATGGGACCGGCGCCTCCAGTTGGGAGGAAGAGCACAGGACAACCCATGTAGGACTATGCGATGACACTCTTCCCTAGTTGCCCATGGGTTTTACTTTATTGTGTTCCTCTGGAAGTATGTTATGGGAGATTGGTTAAGTTGTTGTTTATATTGACTTAAATCAATTTATGATTATTGTCTTAACACATCTTTGGTGTACTTTGTGGTTTTGGATGATCTCATTGATATTGATGACTTGTACTCTTTTGGTATTTTGATATGATGTTATTGTATTGTGTTTATTAATTCAGTTTGACTTGGAAGCGTTTCATGATCATCCTTTGATTTCTTGTTTGCTGGTCATTACTTTAATTTATGTGATGGGATTTATGATTTTTAGTTAGTATGTTGACTCTTGTAATGCTTGGGTTTTATGATACTTTTGTATGTTGTTGAGTCTTGTGGTTCCCTGTTTGGATGTTCTTAGTTGAGGACTCTTATTGTCAGCTCCTAGCACGGGGGGTGGGTCTTCAGACTCACATGGTCGGGTGGAACATGCTAAGCACCCCATTGGGTCCCCAGTCGAGGATCGAGAGGTGTGGATTGATGTTGTTGCAGTGACTTCAGAATTGTATCCATCTTGGAGCCAGTTATGATACTATGTATTCATCCTATGTATGGTTTCCATTTATGATTGGAAACACTTTTGTATCATTGTACATCTTGAACATTGTATTGTCATGTAACGTTAAATCTTATGTGGCTATTGGCAGTTGTTATTCAATGTGTTAAGTTATTCATGCATATGTTGTATTTATGTACCCTGATGGTTCCTTATCAATGATTTTCATGTATGTGTTATAATTGTTAATTTTTATTTTAATTTTGTTATGGATTATATCTTGGGCTTTTATTCTTTATTGTCGTTGTGGGGATCTAAGTCATGTAATGACTCCTCGTGTACCCCAAGGGATGTATGTGCAAATGAATCTACTTAATTAAAAATTCATGTTATGATTTAATGTGTATTACATATATGTTATGTTTACTTATAAAAAAAAAAATTGTGCAGCAATTATGGTTTAATTGTCCTTTGGGGTTCGCACGGCGGGGCGTTACATACAATACCACAATTGGTAACTAGACAACATAACCTCTCCAATCCAAGGAGGAAACAAAATAAGGAAACTCACTCCGAACACTGGAGGAAACCAAATACGAAAACACACTCCTTCCAAAGGAGGTACAAATCTCATTACCCTCTCCTATTTCCCAGGAGGCACAAATCCCCGTTCGTGGAAACCGGGTACAACATCATAGTACAACTCTACACCATACCCAAGGTGATTCACAAATTGAACCTCTACACAAAACATCCCACTCTGGAGAACTTCTCTGGAAGACTTACATAGACCCTTAACCCCATTTGCCCGACATGGAGAATGAAAGAAACATGATAGAAAAGCATTCTAGGAAACTTAATATCTAATGTTAGGGTTTCTTAAACCCAGTCAAACATAGTTTTCAATCTTGCATTTACTCAATCAAATACATCAAATTCACTTGCCAACATTGAAGTATTTACAACCTAATCATCTACTCTAAATTTTACAAGTAACTTCTCTAATCAAAGCGTTCAAATAAATACAATCATTCAACTAAAATAATCAATCATTTTTCTAGTTTCATGATTATATTCCCTAAGTTTTACAATCATGTTCCATAATCCAACATTTAAATAAATAACGTCATCGGATTAAGATTAAAACATTCTTTTATTCTAAGGTTCACAATTAGATTCATATTCAAAGCATCTTAATAAATGCATAATCAACTATTTTAATAATTAAACATTTAATTAAATTACTTGATCTATATTTCCACATAGTATCAATAACTTAATCAAAATCAATATTTTCAATAAAACCTTCGATCATACGTCAATTGCATTTCCCCTTTATCAATGCGATATTCATTTAAATATGTCAAGTGAAATATCATTATTATTTTTATATACTTAAATTCTATTTTGATATCAATCAACTAATTTAAATTCCAATTTCTCAAATCATTTAATATATATACTCATTTAATATATATATATATATAAACTATTAACAATAACCAAATTATTTAAATGCACTTATTATATAATATTAAATATTTTATTTATATATCTAATATTAAATATTATATATATTATATTAAATATTATATATATAATGTTAATTGTTACATATATAATATTAATATTCTATATATATAATATTAAATATTAAACATATCATATAAAATATAAAATATATTAAATACTAATTAATAAAACTAAAACAAAAATAAAAAAAATGAATTGTTTTTTTTTAAAACAACACAGGGCTGAAGCACAAATTTACGTGCAGCCAAAAGGGTCGCAGCCCTGTTGCGAAGCCCTCAAGGCTTCCCAGGGGTTGCCAACAGCCTCCCCAAGGCGCGCTGTGTGGCTGTGCTCGGCCTTCGTGGCCGTTAATTTCCCATTACCATTCATTTTAATTTTTTTAATATCCTATGACGAATGATTTTTTTATTTGTGAAAAAAAATAATTTAAATTTTATTTTCCAGTAATATAATTTTGTTTGAAAATGAAAAAAATGTTTTTCATTGACACCATTTTTGTTTAAAAATGAAAATGAAAAACCAAAACTCTATCCTGGTAAAACCCAGAACGAATCTCACATAGCAAACCTTATTTTTTAAAACAAAACTTTTAAGGTATCCAGCTTTCATAAATTTTATATGCAAAGTAATAATTGGTTATTCATAAGAATATATTATTTCACATAGCCCAAATTGGGCAAATCATTTCCAGAAAAACATACACAATTAAAACTAAATTCCAAATGAAGATAAAAATTTCCCAAATACCCAATAAGGTATTTTGGTTTCCTTTGTTTCATTTTTTTCATTTTCTACAAGATTCTATTTATTTGTCTTCTAGATTTCAACAATATTTTGCAATTTCACAAACAAGATCTAATATGGATTTTTATTCAATTGAAATTCCAAACCCCAGAAAATATTCACACAGTATAACCAAGATTTTCAACAATCTAAAACAAGGATTTAAGGTAATTTCAAAATGAACAAAACAAGAACAAGAGGAACCTGATTTTTCTCCAAACTTGAAGATTCGAGTGGAGCTTTCAATTCCTCTTGAAATCTAGGTCAAGCACACCTTCAATCTCCTTCACAAATCCAAATCAAAACCACCCACTAGAAAAATTTTCTCCAAATTGCCAGATCAAACTTAGATCCCATGCCTTTTCTCCAAATTCAAAGATTGAATATTAATGAGATCCTATTTTCTGCAAAATAGAGTTTTTTCTCCGAATTGGTCAAAACCCCCAAAACTATTATTTTTCTTTTACAGATCAAAACCGCAGAGAAAAAAAAACTCCAGTCCCAGAATAATTTCCTCCTAAACATAATAAATATAAAAAAAAAAAATCAATAAAACTCTTTCGCTTTCTTTTCTCAAAAAATCCTCTTCCCTTATTGGTCCTTTTTCCAGCTTTTAAAAGCACAACTTATCTACAATTTTAATTAAAATAATTTATTTAATCAAGATATTATCTGCACATGATTTTCTAATTTAATATTAATAAAAAGATAATATTTAATTATCCTTGTCATTATTAATTTAATTTAATTTCTTAAATTTTAATTAATTAAATACTTTTTAATTTACAATATATTTAAATTTGACTTTTAACTAACAATTAAATCAAGTAACAATGCAACATTAATTAATTATTTTATAAAATAAGATTAATTAATTAAGCACTAACCATAAATTAAATAAATACTTAACAATCAAACTACATAATGACAAGGACAAAACTTCAGTCATGACACCACAACTTACAACAGGACGATGGACTTGGGATGGAAAACCTAGCTACTATCTCCCAATCGATTACCGTTGGTAAATGGACACGCTCAGACTTGTGAAGCCAGGTGGAGTCAATGTCATGTACCTGTCAACCTACAACAAAGAGCATGTTGAACGTGCAATATATATATAATATGATCAAACACACCGTGAAGAGGGAATCTCGGAATTGTAGGGCACTCACAAGCGAGTGATACAATTCGTCCCTTTCACCAATACAGTATCACTAATTGACGCATCTAACATCAATGATATGATCAATAGCATAAAACATTATTAAATCAAATATCTTCTACGTTAATCTAAAACATGCCATAAAGATAACATCAAAATAAAATAACATTACATCAAAATATAACTTTCACATCATTTAACAATTGTGATCAAAAGCAACCAAGTTATAAAGTCAAAGCATATTTAGACACAATCATCAAATTATAATATAACATATGTATCACTAATCAGTTCATGATCAAATGATCACCAAGTTCCACAGTCACATCATAAGCATAACAAAGCATTACCAAGAAAACACTTCTGATCCAAATATCCAAAACGAAGGGGTGTTACAGAGATTTCAATATATTCAACTTCCTTCAATCTTGCATGTAATTTGATAACATCTATGTTCTTTTAAAATTCTCATCATGTCTTCATCTCAAGCCCTCAATATATAGACTTATAGATTCCAAAAAAACCACTAGAGAACATTACCATAGGTCAAAACAATGTTAAAAAATGAAATTCCAAGAATCTATGTGACCTTTGCATATTCTAAACATAGTATCTTACATAATTCTTACATAATCTCACTAGTGTAGGCACTCCATACAATCTTTGTTAATTATGTGATACTCTTAAAAGTTTTCCATAGTTGAATAGAAATAATCTCATTATTTTAAGCATGTCATACAATTTCTATATAATAGAAGATACTCTTACTTTATTTTCTGTAGAATAATAATTGATATAAAAAGGTCTTATTAGATTGTCATAACTCCCCAAAAATTAGCGAACCATGATTTGACCTCATCTTCTCATTAATACAATAACTATTTATTAATTTTTCACTATCATTAACTCAAACACCCCTTATGAGTGCATAAATAAATAATGACATATAATAATTACATAAATAGGATTTAGAATGTAGATTGAACCTTAATCTTCATAGAAGTAAGATCTAGACCATGATGCACCAAGTTAAAATTCTTGATCTAGTATCTCTAAAATTGAGAACTTGTAGATTAAAAGCTCTAATCTTAAGGAATCACAAGTGAAAGAATTTGTACAACACCAAAGAACCATCGACACAAGAGAGAAGCAATAACGAATGTTATATTTCAAATATTAATATAATGAATAAAAGATACAATAGGATGATTTCATTGTATAGAGAAATATTTCTTAGATAGGCAAGGGTGAGATATGAGACAACTTAGGATTATAATAAGTGTCATAATCATATGATATGAGATAAAAAGAAAAAATAAATTAAATAACTTAATTATGCTCTAGGAAATCCCTAACTTAACTAACTTAGTTGGAATAGATCCTAAAATGGATTTGAATGTACTAAACCTCATTCACACCAACAACTCTCAATTAACCTAGTACAACGAAGGCTTATGGGAAACAAACCTTCACAATATATTCCAATGTCATTTTAAGAGAGATATTTGATGACCTTTTTTGACTTATCTCATGTTAAAAATCCAATCAATAGTTTTCCCTAGAGCATGTTTTTCTTCTTAAAATTTTTATCTATTGGTGATAAAAAAATTTCTTTCTCAAAGGGATAAATTCCATATCTATATTTGGAAGTCAAATCTTTACAAGTGGTGAATGATTAGTAGCATTATGGTTTGCACCATTTCTATAATAATTGTGGCTATCATTTTAGTGACCAATTATAGTCTATTTTTCCTTATTTTTGTTAAAAAGAAATCATTTGCAAGCTTTGAAGATGGTTTGGCATTGGAGGAAATAAGTGGGTAATATTTTATCTTATTATTAAATGATTGAAACTCAAACACATATTGGTATGATTGGTACATAAGATACACAATTAACATGATGTATACCACCAATCTAAATGTCTATGGATTTCTTAATTTCTTTTAAAAGTTTAAATTCAACATAAAAGTGTTTCTATAGAAGATTAATGCAAATTTTATCTATTTCTACACAAACAACTCTACTTAATGAGAAGGATAATAAATACAAAATGGGTTGTAGGGAAAGGATGATCCTATAAATTCAATCCAAATAAGAATCTTTAAATTTTTTATGTTTGATATTACAAAATCATGGACCCTAGGAGAAAATACAAGAAAATAAATATGGACATCCAAGTTCCATGTCTAATGAAGGCATTTAAATGAGTGGCTTCAACAAAATGAAATGAAATAATCCCATAGTCAAGCTTTATATAGTGTTGAATCTAACCATTCCTATGATAGAGCAATGTGGTATTAACCCAGTTTCAAAGCATAAATCTTGACGTGATCCTTTTTCAAATGTATCATATTAAATTAAAATGATATATCAATTTGTGTGAATTATTAATTTATAGAATAGTAAAACTACATACATAGGACTATCAACATACACATATAAACCTTACTTCATGAAAGTCATTGGGAATGAAACTTAAAGGTTTCTTGATCAATGGTGCCATCCTTAAGAGATCTAAAATTCATTTAGTCAACTTCAAGAGTTGGCCTATTAAAATCTAAAGCTATTAAAAAGACATGTTCCATACTAGAATCACAAAAACTAATTGAAATTGCATTAAATAGAAGATAACTATAAAAAATATCATTTTATTTAAGGAATTATGTAACAAACAAAAAATTATAAATATCTCAAAATTTAATTTCTATAAATCACATAAAAATGATGATGTCACATTTATCTATTAAAAAACTATGACTTAATATATAAGTTATTGTCTAATTTTTTTCTTTTATATTTTATAACAACCCACTAAAAATATTGTTTTATCATCTTGAACAAATATCCAAATAAACCAATAAAAAAATATTTAAAAAAAAAAAAAAATCAAAGATATGTAACACCCCTCCGTTTTGGCTCTTTTGTTCGGCAATGTTCTTCCTTGCTATGTTGTTTCTATTTTTATGTGACTTCGAAACTTGGTTACATCTGATCACAATTGTTAAATGATGTGAATGTTATATTTTGAAGTGATGTTATTTTATTCTGATGTTTTCTTTATGGCATGTTTTGGATTAACTTAGAAGATATTTGATTTAACGATGTTTTATGTTGTTGACCATATCATTGATGTTAAAATCGTCAGTTAGTAATTGTGCATTGGTGAAGGGGATATGATTGTATCACTCGCTTGCAAGTTCCCTATGATTCTGAGATTTCCTCTTCATGGTGTGTTTGATCATATTATATATATATGGGTGCTGTCACAATAGTGGTTTACAATTCCTGAGAGGAACGGATTTTAGCTGAAATCACATATTTTTACAAAATATAATGATTTAAGCCTTAAAAAGTTCCATTTTAAGGATTCCAATTGAAGATGGTTTGATCAAATCACATTAAATCAAACCCCCTTGGATAGAACCTCGCTAGTTTTAAACCATACCTATAAATGCGTCTCCTTTACACCTATCAAAATGCTGATAAAAAATCACTTTTGATTTAGCTTTTGGGGGATCAAATGAATTCATTTAAAATTTATTTCAAATGATTATGGTATTCCTCAGAACAAGCTATCCAATGAATATAATTTTAATATGTTTTGGTTTTGTTATGTATTTGTTTTTTAAGTTTTATTAAACATAGGATTTTCATCGAAAATGAATTTCTTTGTTCTTCCCATGTGGAAAAATAGAAGATTATCAAAAAAAAAAAATGAAAAATATAAGTGCACCAAATATTAAAGTCCTTGATCCAACAAAAAAAATTAAATTAAATTTTGACATATACAAAAAATGTTATGTGTTATACGGTCGCCCTGTGTCTGAATTATAATTCGTTTAACTTTGAAACTTGATTAAGGAAAAAATATTCAATAAAAACTATCTAACCAAGTGGAAGCACTAGATATCAAAGTTACAAATCTAAATTTGAAAGAATTAGAATTTTATCCTTCATGGAAAAAAAATTATGCTATATACGGTGTGCATCACTTTTTAAAAATGTTGTTTTCGAAAAAAAACAATTTTGTGGGAGATGGAAAAAAGAGTGCAATTTGATTCCAAAAATTTTGAAAAAAATATTTTAGAATCTACAAACAAAATTTGATGAGACTCTAGTTTGCACCATCTTCAAATTCCTCATGGTTTAGCCGCTATATGTGCCCGAATGTGAAGATTTAGTTAAAAATAATAATTTCAGTGTCCAGTTTGGCCAAAAATTGTAAACCACTATTATGGGATCACCCATATGCATGTTCGATGTACTCTTTGCTCACAGGTTGACAAGTACATGACATCGACTCCACCTGGTTCATAGGTTTGAGTGTGTCCATTGACCAATGAAAATTGATTAGGAGATAGTAGCTAGGTTTTCCATGCCAAGTCATCACCCTAGTCATAGTGTGTCGTCGAGTTGTTGGCGGGTTAGTTGTTTTAATTTGGTCCTTTTCACCTTGAGTATTTTTTTAGTTTCATATTATAGAGGTTATTTAATGGCTTGTGTAGTTAAATTGATATTTTAATGTATTTAGTTGCAATGTTGAAATGTTATTTATTTTATTGATTGATTTGATTTAATTAATAAAATTAGATTGAGTTTATCGAGTAATTAGATTAATGGTGATATATTAAATTAGATAGTTGTTTTGGCATTATTGTATATAAAGATTTAATTAAAATAAATGTATAAATCATGTTTGGATAGTTAGAGTTAAATTAAAATAAATAAATAAATAAATGAAAATGTGTTTTTAATTTCACTTTTGAAAATTGTTGATAAAGTAAATTCTTTGCAAAGATTGTATTCTTTTGTTTTAAAGAATTTTGAAAAATGCATGAGATTTGAATTAGAAAATAAAAATTTGTTTTAAATTTAAAAATTGGAAATATCCTCCAAATTTTGCAATAAATTTAGTGGGTGGGGATATTTTAGGGGTTTGACCAAATTGGGGAAACTCTATTTAGAGTATTTTGCTATTTCATTTTGGTTTATTTTTATTTTTTTGGAAATGGTGGAAGAAAGGAGGAGCAAAGATTTGGTCTTTTTGTTCTTGGAATCTTGAAGAAGCAAGGGGATTTCTTTGTGGGCTGGAAAGAGATCTAAAAGCAACATTTGAATCCTTCTATTTGTGGAGAAAAAACTAGGTTCCTCCTTCATTTCTATTTTTCTTTTGGAAATAAGTTTCAAATTTTCATTATGCTGTTGGTAGAATCTTTGAAATGCTGATTGAAATTACAATGAAAACCCATGTTAAATGATTTCAAAATCTTGCAAACTGTTATTGGATTTAGGAAAGGAAATCAAAACAAGAATTTGCACAATGAAAATAGGAAGAAAATCAAAGGAAAGAAATGTGTTTTTCAAACTGAAATTTAAACCAGTTATGGTGTTGCCAAACTTATTTGGGTATTGCAAAAATTTGTTGTTCTTTTGTACAGTTAAGACTGGGAATTAAAATCTAGGTATATATTTGTAAATATACCTATGCATATGAACACACAGATATATTTATAAATATATACTGTGTTCTTTTATTAAAATTTTGTTTCAAAAATTTAGGTTTTTTTAAAACATACAGGGGACTGCCCTGCCCTGTTTCTGCAGTACTTAAAAAAGTTTTTTTTTATGCAAAAAAAAAGGGGGAATTAAATTTATTAGGGCATGGAGGGGAGGGCTGAAGCCCCACCCATGTCACCTGTATGGGAGGTGCTGCCCACACAGCACTGTGGGAGACGGTGTGTGGAAGCAGTTGGGCAGTGGCGCTACCCACACAGCATCCCCCATACGGGGGAGGCTGCATGGCAGCCTGGCCACTCCCATATGGGAGGGGCTTGCGCCCATATTAGGGCATTGTTTTTTAAATTAAAATTTAATATTATATGTATTATATAATAATATATATATATATATATATATATTATATATGTAATATATATATTATATTATATATAATATATATATGTTATATGTATATATATAATATTATTTTAATATTTAAATAATATTTTTTTTAATAGGTTATTTATATATATATTATATATATTTATTTATGTATATATATCATACACATTTAGAGTGTATATGTATATATATATATAATGTATATATGTATATTTTATATAATTGAAATAAATTATTTTATTGTGTTGAATTGCTTAATATCAATGAATTTTATATATTGAAATATATAAATATATAATAGTGCATACATTGAGTATATACTTTTATGTATGTATACTAGGTGTATATTGTATTTTTGTATAGATGGGTTTTAGTTGATTAATTTATTTTAAGATGAAATAAAGACTAATTGATTTATTTTTAACCAGATGACTTTATTTATTAAAATGTTTTGATTAAGGAATATAATTGTGAAACTTAGAGTAAATGATTGGTTATTAAATACTTCAACATCATGAAATGAATTTGGCGTATTTGATTGGATAAATGCAAGTAATGGAAACTCAGATTGACTGTATTTAGTAAATCTTAACTTTAGCTTATTTAATTGCTCGAAGTGCTTTTTAGTGTTGATTTGTTCTTTCACAATGTTGTGAAAAATGAATAAATGTTCTGAAGTCTTCTAGATTGGGTTTCTTTTAATTTCGTGGGTGTTGTAAAGTGTTCATCAACCTTGGGTTTGTTTTGGTTAATGTGTATAGCCGTATTTTTGTTGTTTTACCTGGTTTTCACGAACGGGGATGATTTGTGTCTCCTTGAATTAAAAGTTGTTTTTTTTTGTGGGTTGTGCCTCCTTTGGAAGGAGTCGATTATGTGTTTTGTTTCCTCCAGTGTTTGGAGAGGGTTTTGACCTTTGTTGTCTCCAATGTTTGGAGTGAGTTTTATTTGTGTTCCTCCTAGAGTTGGAGTGGTTTTGTCGTATTGGTATGCACTTGGGATTCTCTTGGTGATTGGTTTTGGTTGGTATGTTGTCAAGTAGAAGAGTGGCTTCTGTTAGAGGCCAGAGCCCAAAGAGGTAAACTAGGAAACTTTAAGAGGTGGTTTAATCAAGTGAAAACTAAATCAATGTACTTAGATGTTAGGTAGTATTTCACACTAATTAAGATAATTGAGCCTCGCTCATGGACACAAGGGCTTGTATAGACTTGGGATGAGACGGGAAGCCCTCAAGTGGAAAGGTCATCTATCTTGTCCTTACGAGAGGTATTTGATTCAGCATGAGTGATCATGGGTGCTGGGATTCGTGTAATACCCCTCCGTGTCGGTTGTTCTGGTCTTGTGTGTGAGTATATGTGCATGCTTCATTGATCACTATGTTATTTAATTATGTGGAAAAATATCAAATGTTAGTAGTCATGTCTAAATAATTAATTTAAATCATAAGTGAATCTGCGAGGTTATTTAAAATATAATTAGAAACTAGAATAATAATCCATTAAATTAAATCAAATGATCAAATTAAACTAAATTGTTAAAAGCACAAATGATATTATTAGATAAATTGATTTAATAATCATAATGAACAAAATAATCTGGAAAAGAAAATAATAAAAAGGAAGACAATTGGAAAATGGAAAGTGAATAGTTTATTAATTAATTAAATCATGATAAGAGTTTTGGGAAGTGTAAAAGGCAAAAGAAGCTGGAAAGAAACTTCACCTATCAAGCAATTGGAAGTCGAAAAGAACTAAACTGTAGAATATAAAAAAATAAATAAAGTATATCTAGCTTTTGGGGGAAGAAGCTTCGGATGGGATTGAAATCTGAAGGGTTATTGCTAGCGAGCCCGTGGAAGCCATAACATTGCTTTCCAAAACCACTTAGATATGCAGCTGCTAGGTTAAAAATACTTTCAGAGTTTATTCCATGCCCAATGTTTTCCATGATTTTGATGGAGAGGAGTCTCTCAAACACTATGGTGCACTTCTATCCGCTGGCCGGAAGATTGGCTAATCCCTCAGAAAATGGTGATGAAGGAGACGGTCGGGGATGTTGGTGAATTATTTTGCCTCAATGGAGCTCTCGATATGGATGGTCATTCCTTGCCTCTCTTAGTCGTTCAGAAAAGCTGAGCAAAAGGATGTGGACTCTCTTTACCAGAGGACTGGAAGAAGTGGCAGATTTCATATGGTCAAGGAGACAGGTAAGCAACGAAGCCCGTTACTTGAAATGACAAGGAAAGCTACCCATTTAATCCTTCTCTTCCAGTTATTGTCTAGGCAATGGTTTCATAGCATAGTTCGCAGGAGATATAGTTGTTGTCTTAATTTTGTGTCATTTCTTCTTCCATCCCAGCTTTTGCTCTGTCTCTGCAACACTTGGAAACAAAATATTGTCTTAGTTTAAATAACCTCCCTGAATTCTCAGCAATCTGCTCAGCTGCGCACTTGGACTTGATAGGAAGTTTATAGATTTAAATAAACTGTTTGATTCTCCTGTCAGTCTATCACAGTTGCAGCACTTGAAAATAAATATTGTAAAAATTCTAACATATTGAGAGCTCACCCTTGGTCGTGGTGAAATTTAACTTCTAACTTCAACTTGGGCGCATCTCTGGAAACTTGGCTCTAAACTGTTCAAAACAGCAAATGTTGCACATTATTAAGTCACGTATTTGCACCTCACCTTACTCTTTCCCTTCTGTCGAGTCAGATTTGATATTAATGCTAGTAGATGGCGATATTTCCAAATTCCACTATTCACTTTCTGATATACTTGGCCACTTGTCACAGCCGCAGCTCTTGAACATGGTAGGGTTATAGATTTAATTTAAACTCTCTGTTTTTATTAAAAAAATCCCAAATATTATCCATAAGACTGAAGACAAGTGCCTTCTCACGTTTTTGCAACCGTAACGATCTCAAACTTGGAGAAAGCTTGGTTCTTGTGTCTTCTCTGATGTCGTCAATGAGCAGATTGTTCAAGTGAAGAAATTGAGGACCAATGAGCGGATTATTTAATTCTCTCAGTTTGCATAATGTTTCACGCCTTTTCCATTTACCTCCGTTCAGTCGAAGCTGAGAGAAATTGATGTTATTGGATATAGTGTTTAGATGAGCTCCCACTCATAGTCTGGTAATCTAAGTTTATATAATCTCCCTGAAACCACTGTCGACCTTTCACAGCTGCATTTTTTTTTAGACTTTCATGTTGCAGTAAATTAAATAGCCTCTTTGATTTCACTGTCAACCTGTCTCTGCTGCGGCACTTGATCATATAGGAAGTTTAAAGGTTTAGAAAATCCCTTTGTTTCTTTGCCAATCTGTCACAGTTACTGCATTCCGAGTTGAGGCATTGTAAATAACCTTTCTGATTCTCTTGTCGTAGCACTTGATCATAATTAAAGGTTTAAATAATATCTCTGTTTTTATTGTCAACCAGTCTCAACTTTTGTTCAAATTAATATGTGGATCCAAAATTAGAAGAATTTTTCATTAAGTAACTTTGAATTACTCTTCCTTGATAAACCTTGGACTCTTCCAGAGTTGCTGCTTTAACATATGATAATTTTCCTTTGCTTAAAATCCACTTTGTTCTTATCCTTAAAAATGTTACATTCCACCTTCATGGTCTCTTGAATGAATGTGCAAAGAAATCTTGAAATCAGGCTTGAATTAGAGTGTGGATTCTATGGGATAAGGTGTAGATATACGACACTTTATATGTAGTCATGGTGTAAAGTTAGTGTTGAATATACCTTGACTTATAAAACCTAAGTTTCTTCTTTCAAAAGCATTAAGTTTAAAAATAAAAAAATAAAATAAAAAAAAGAAACGAATCTCTCTTAAAGGAATTACATTTTGAATTTAATTAAAGAAAGAAGGTTAAGAGAATATTCCACCTTTTTAAGATGCTTTTCTTTTAAACTCTCTTTTAAGGGAATATTTTTAGAAAAAAATTAATATGTGGGAATTTTATATATATATATATACTCTTAATTGTCATTATTTTGTAATTATATGAGTAATCTAAAATAAATAAATAAAATTCTTTGCTTCATTTATTCCTTTAAATATGTAATTTACTATTTAAAAGAATTGGTTAAGTATATAAGTATAATGATTGAAAGGATGTTTTAATTTTTCTTTTACATTAGTATATTACCTTGAAATATGTTATCTTTGAATGGGGGCTTCGTCCTTAGTTGACTTATAGTTGAATAGATAATAAATGTGTTATTTGATGTTTATTGCGTTGATTTGTTAGTGATGATTTTAATGTCCTTTGTGATCCATCATTTGAACATGCTAATAAAAGTTATCCTTTTGTATGAGTATGTAATAGGATTAATTGGAAATTATATTTTATAGAGATTCTTTAGTAGGGTGCTTATAAGATAGGGGATTATTCTTTAAGACCTTGTAATTAATGTGCTTATATTAAAAAAATGATTTATTTATAGGGGTTAGAAAATTAGAACTGGTTACCATAAGAAATATCGCCATCTACTAGCATTAATATCAAATCTGACTTGACAAAAGGGAAAGAGTAAGGTGAGGTGCAAATACGTGACTTAATAATGTGCAACATTTGTTGTTTTGAATAGTTTAGAGCCAAGTTTCCAGAGATGCGCCCAAGTTGAAGTTAGAAGTTAAATTTCACCACGACCAAGGGTGAGCTCTCAATATGTTAGAATTTTTACAATATTTATTTTCAAGTGCTGCAACTGTGATAGACTGACGGGAGAATCAAACAGTTTATTTAAATCTATAAACTTCCTATCAAGTCCAAGTGCGCAGCTGAGCAGATTGCTGAGAATTTAGGGAGGTTATTTAAACTAAGACAATATTTTGTTTCCAAGTGTTGTAGAGACAGAGAAAAAGCTGGGATGGAAGAAGAAATGACACAAAATCAAGACAACAACTATATCTCCTGCGAACTATGCTATGAAACCATTGCCTAGACAATAACTGGAAGAGAAGGATTAAATGGGTAGCTTGCCTTGTCATTTCAAGTAACGGACTTCGTTGCTTACTTGTCTCCTTGACCGTATGAAATCTGCCACTTCTTCCAGTCCTCTGGTAAAGAGAGTCCACATCCTTTTGCTCAGCTTTTCTGAACGACTAAGAGAGGCAAGGAATGACCATCCATATCGAGAGCTCCATTGAGGAAAAACAATTCACCAACATCCCTGACCGTCTCCTTCATCACCATTTTCTGAGGGATTAGCCAATCTTCTGGCCAGCGGATAGAAGTGCACCATAGTGTTTGAGAGACTCCTCTCCATCAAAATCGTGGAAAACATTGGGCATGGAATAAACTCTGAAAGTATTTTTAACCCAGCAGCTGCATATCTAAGTGGTTTTGGAAAGCAATGTTATGGCTTCCACGGGCTCGCTAGCAATAACCCTTCAGATTTCAATCCCATCCGAAGCTTCTTCCCCCAAAAGCTAGATATACTTTATTTATTTTTTTATATTCTAGAGTTTAGTTCTTTTCGACTTCCAATTGCTTGATAGGTGAAGTTTCTTTCCAGCTTCTTTTGCCTTTTACACTTCCCAAAACTCTTATCATGATTTAATTAATTAATAAACTATTCACTTTCCATTTTCCAATTGTCTTCCTTTTTTATTATTTTCTTTTCCAGATTATTTTGTTCATTATGATTATTAAATCAATTTATCTAATAATATCATTTGTGCTTTTAACAATTTAGTTTAATTTGATCATTTGATTTAATTTAATGGATTATTATTCTAGTTTCTAATTATATTTTAAATAACCTCGCAGATTCACTTATGATTTAAATTAATTATTTAGACATGACTACTAACATTTGATATTTTTCCACACAATTAAATAACATAGTGATCAATGAAGCATGCACATATAATCACACACAAGACCATAACAACCGACACAGAGGGGTATTACATCCTCCCCCCCTTAGGCACCGACTTACTCCTGGAAGTCGAGCTCAATCAAAAACATGGCAACACAACAATATCAATGCTCAAAAGCATATCAACACCATAAATTAAAACATCAATTAAACGTCATCAAGTAAGCAACGAAAAATTAAACAAACCAAAAATACAGAAATGATGCCAAAACAAAAGTGGTGATGGGGTTGCAACCAGACCAATTTTCCAAACACAAGGACTAGTGATGTACTAGGTTTGAGAAACTTTCTTGTCAGTCCCCATTTTCCACATCAATCCCATTGGGTGTTTATGATGCTCGCCCTGTCCTGACAATGCAGGTGGAATCGAGACTTAATTCCTGCAATCCTGCATGCAAACAAATGTTGTGCACAGAACATATATATCACAATTACATCGTGATAGGAACTCTCAGCGTAGTAGGGCACTCGCAAGCGAGTGATACCACACTGTCCCTCCCACCAAACCACACCTAGTAATCAAAACAATCCTAGTAACTCATAAACAATTTTCTTCTAATTAGTTAGAAAATACTCATATAAGGATACTAACCACAATTCTAATTCCTATACTTTACCAAAATTAATTACTACTTGACATTATGAGTATCTATACTTGCATATTACCTTACCTTCGTCACTATGCTTTCTGAAGCCAATTTCTTGTAAATCAAAGGCTATCATAGAACATTGCACATTAGTACCAATAATTCAAGTTGCATTTTAACTATATACTGCTAAAAATCATAGAGTAATTATCCAAAAAACCATACATTTTCGTTAAAACTCATAATTTCACACAAAGAACTCCAATTTAATCATTATGCAACACCAAATCTCACATCAATATCAATAAAAGGGTAAAATTTTACACCTTCACAATTTCAAGAAAACATAATTCATCACTCAAGGACAACAAAATCACAGATTCCACACACACTTGACATATTCACACACAAAACACATCACCAAGAAACACATCACACTAAAACTCAAGAGTCCATAGAGCATCCCTGACAGGAAGGATATCGGTGCATTGCGCACTACACCGAGGGTCCTATCCTTTCCCATCAGTTTCCTGCACCATTGTCCCGACACCGGAAAATGGAAGAAACTCAGGTTCACATCAATGACAAAAGAAAAGTAGAACTCAAGACTCACGGGTTTAAGCGCAAGGTTACATAGTGAGCACACATAGTGCCCAGTGTATGAACCTAGGCTCTGATATTTCCAAATTCCACTATTCACTTTCTGATATGATTTAAATTAATTATTTAGACATGACTACTAACATTTGATATTTTTCCACACAATTAAATAACATAGTGATCAATGAAGCATGCACATATACTCACACACAAGACCAGAACAACCGACACGGAGGGGTATTACAATTCGGTAGAGGCCACTAGGACAACCCATAGTGGGGGCCAGAGCCTAGGAAAATTCCCAGAGGATACCCATGATGAGCTGTGTGATGACACTCTTTCTATGACAACAATTGGTATTTTGGTTTATGTGCATGGTCTTCGTATCATTCTCAATCTATTTTATTTCTGGAAGCAATGTGACCTATGTCAGTGATGTTGGAGTTGTTCTTGTGTTATCCTTATGGATGTATGGTTCATATGTTTGGATGTGTCAGTATGAGTTAGCCTGTGTCTAGAGGTGGATGGTCTTGTATCAGATTCCTTGTTACTATCTCCTAGCATGGGGGTGAGCCTTCAGGTATCACATGGTTGGGTGGAATGTGCATCTTAATCTATTGGGTTTTCTTCTTGTTCATGTGGACGAGATTTCCAGTTGGAGAGCTTGTGGGATCCTGTATCATGTCATGCATTATCCTTTAAGTTGTATATTTTATTTCATTACCCCTAATTTTTTATCGAGGTAGAATTTGTAATATGTAATTATACTTAATAGTTTTATCTCATTCAAGGAATGAGTGTTGTAATCATGTTGTAAATTATATCATGGGAATCAAGTGGTGTCTCATATTCTTTGATGTAAATTATTATGTATGGAATGTATGTGAACTTAGTTGTTAAGTAATTAAATTATATGGTTTTAATTCATGTTTCTTATTTGGGTTTAAGTAACGCAGTCTCGTAACCTTAGGTTTTGGTTGGAAATGGTTAGTGAAATTGCATGTTAATTGTTCTTATTCAAAAAAAAAAATTAGTTCGTTTGTGCAGTAAATTGCAACATCCCCCAGGGTTGCATGGCGGGGCGTTACACATGGTATTAGAGCCCAAGTTTAAACACTAGGCACTCTGGGATAATGTGGACCCATTAAGCTATTAGTTGCGTAGGTCTATACTCTGGGCACTATGAGCCATGGTGTTGACCTAGATGCTCTATTCGGTAGTTCTGTTTTCCTTTTGGGTTGATCTCACTTGTCTACCGAGAAGTTTTTGTGAGGTGGTGTAGGTCCAATGGTGCAGGAAGCCAGTGGAAAGGATAGGATCCTTTATGTAGTACACAATGCACTGATATCTTTCCTACTAGAAGAATGCATTATGGACTATTGTGTAATGTGTGAAATTGGTGTGTTGTGTGTGGTGGATGACAACCAACTTTGTTGTTATGTCTGCCCTTGCATGTCTTCTTGTGCTTTACCTCATTGTGCAAGTGATTGCCTGATTGATCCTATGTGGTTGTGGAGTTGCTTTTGCATGTTATATTGTATAAAAATTATGAAATATGATAATAGAAAATGAATGATCATGTTGTTAGTTCATAGAGATTTGTGCATGTGCTCTCATATGATTGATGCATTTGTGTGAAAGTGATTGTGTGATGATGAAAACATGATTGCATTCATGCCTATGTTAGAACTATAAATATCTCTTGTCTTCTCTCTCTTCCCATTGGTTAAATGAAGATACCTGTCCTTGAGTGTGTGGTATATTGAAACCATGGTATGTTATATCTTATGAGAAAATGCTTATGTATTCATGAAGGTTGATTTACTAGATCGAACCTTGGGTAAAGGACCTAAGTCCCCAAGTTGCATTCATAATCATGGAAAATGTATAATATGAATAGAAAATTGTTTTGCAATAAGTCAAAGTTTAGATAAAAGGGACTAGGGAAACCATTGCATGTTAATGATAATCGCATAATAGGTGCATCTTGTTGGTGAGGCCTATAGTCCCCAACTTTATTGTTGAGTCTTAAGAAATCATGTAGCTATTAAATTATTGTACCTGGATTCAAAATGAAAAATGTTAAATGAATGTTGAAGTGATAATGTGGCATACCTTGTCTTGAGTAACCATTGTAATGATATCGCACTATGTGTGGCCTTGTGATGACTCCTGGTGATGTGTATTAGTGCATATGTGTATTTTGTAGGTTAATCTATGGATATGTGTTTTGGAGATGTGGTAGGTGGTTGCTTCACCATGTTGATTTGTATGGATTGCTAGTGTGCTTGGTTGGTTGATTATAGCACGGGTTGTTGTTTTTATCTTGAGGTATGAAGTGGTTCAATTTTGGAACCATTGATTATGTGATTTTATTGAGTTTGTACTAGGGGTGTTTGCAGGCTTCTAGGAGTAAGCCTAACCCTAAGGGGGGAGGATGTAACACCCCTCTATTTTGGCTCTTTTGTTCGGTAGTATTCTTCCTTGCTATGTTGTTTTTGTTTTTATGTGACTTCGAAACTTGGTTACTTTTGATCGCAATTGTTAAATGATGTGAATGTTATATTTTGATGTGATGTTATTTTATTCTGATGTTATCTTTATGGCATGTTTTGGATTAACTAAGAAGATATTTGATTTAACAATGTTTTATGTTGTTGACCATATCATTGATGTTAAAATCATCAGTTAGTAATTGTATATTGGTGAAGGGGATGGGATTGTATTACTCGCTTGCGATTGCCCTACGATTCTGAGATTTCTTCTTCACGATGTGTTTGATCATATTATATATATATGCATGTTTGATGTACTCTTTGATCATAGGTTAAAAGGTACATGACATCGACTCCACCTGGTTCACAAGTTTGAGCATGTCCATTGACCAACGTAAATCGATTGGGAGATAGTAGCTAGGTTTTCTGTGTCAAGTCGTCACCCTAGTCATAGTGTGTCATCGAGTTGTTGTCGGGTTAGTTATTTTAATTTGGTCCTTTTCACCTTGAGTATTTATTTAATTTCATAATATAGAGATTATTAAATGGCTTGCATAGTTAAATTGATATTTTAATGTATTTAGTTGCAATGTTGAAACGTTATTTATTTTATTGATTGAGTGGATTTAATTAATAAAATTGGATTGAGTTTATCGAATAATTAGATTAATGGTGATATATTAAATGAGATAGTTGTTTTGGCATTATTGTATATAAAGATTTAATTAAAATAAATGTATAAATCATGTTTGGATAGTTAGAGTTAAATTAAAATAAATAAATGAAAATGTGTTTTTAATTTCACTTTTGAAAATTGTTGATAAAGTAAATTCTTTGCAAAGATTGTATTCTTTTTTTTTAAAGAATTTTGAAAAATGCATGAGATTTGAATTAGAAAATAAAATTTTGTTTTAAATTTAAAAGTTGGAAATATCCTCCAAATTTTGCAATAAATTTAGTGGGTGGGGATATTTTAGGGGTTTGACCAAATTGGGGAAACTCTATTTGGAGCATTTTGCTATTTCATTTTGGTTTTTTTATTTTATTTTGGAAATGGTGGAAGAAAGGAGGAGCAAAGATTTGGTCTTTTTGTTCTTGGAATCTTGAAGAAGCAAGGGGATTTCTTGGTGGGCTGGAAAGAAATCTAAAAGCACCATTTGAATCCTTCTATGTGTGGAGAAAAAACTAGGTTCCTCCTTCATTTCTATTTTTCTTTTGGAAATAAGTTTCAAATTTTTATTATAATGTTTGTAGAATCTTTGAAATGCTGATTGAAGTTACAATGAAAACC
The DNA here is from genome assembly GCA_007258455.2 of Sequoia sempervirens. Classification (NCBI taxonomy): domain Eukaryota; kingdom Viridiplantae; phylum Streptophyta; class Pinopsida; order Cupressales; family Cupressaceae; genus Sequoia; species Sequoia sempervirens. Next base: position 66,602 of record VDFB02315987.1, read on the forward strand.
CATGTTAAATGATTTCAAATCTTGCAAACTGTTATTGGATTTAGGAAAGGAAATCAAAACAAGAATTTGCACAATGAAAATAGGAAGAAAATCAAAGGAAAGAAATGTTTTTTTCAAACTGAAATTTAAACTAGTCATGGTGTTGCCAAACTTATTTGGGTATTACAAAAATTTGTTGTTCTTTTGCACAGTAAAGACTGGGAATTAAAATCTGGGTATATATTTGTAAATATACATGTGCATATGAACACACAGATATTTTTACAAATATATACTATGTTCTTTTTTAAAAATTTTGTTTCAAAAATTTAGGTTTTTTTAAAACATACAGGGGACTGCCCTGCCCTGTTTCCGCAGTACTTAAAAAATGTTTTTTTTTATGCAAAAAAAAAGGGGATTTAATTTATTAGGGCATGGAGGGGAGGGCCAAGCCCACACCCCCATGTCACCCGTGATGGGAGGGCTGCCCACACAAACCCCCATATGGGGGAGTCAGCAGTGGACTCCATATGGGAGGGGCCCCACCCATATGAGGGCATTGTTTTTAAATTAAAATTTAATTTCATTTTTGAATATTATTTAGTATTATATATATATATATATTATATATATATATATATTATATATATATATATATATTATATATATAATATATATATATATATATGTTATATGTATATATATAATATTATTTTAATATTTAAATAATATTTATTTTTTTAATAGGTTATATATATATATTATATATATATTTATGTATATATATCATACACATCTAGAGTGTAGATGTATATATATATAATGTATATATGTATATTTTATATATTTTAAATAAATTATTTTATTGTGTTGAATTGCTTAATATCAATGAGTTTTAGATATTTAAAAATATAAATATATAATAGTGCATACATTGAGTATATACTTTTATGTATATATACTAGGTGTATATTGTATTTTTGTATAGATGGGTTTTAGTTGATTAATTTATTTTAAGATGAAACAAAGACTAATTGATTTATTTTTAACTAGATGACTTTATTCATTAAAATGTTTTGATTAAGGAATATAATTGTGAAACTTAGAGTAAATGATTGGTTATTAAATACTTCAACGTTGTGAAATGAATTTGGTGTATTTGATTGGATAAATGCAAGTAATGCAGTATTTAAAAAAAATTATTTTTTATGCAAAACAAAAATGGGGGATTTAAATTTATTAGGGCATGCAGGGGTGGGTCGAAGCCCTACAACCCCCCACACCACCCGTATGGGAGGCGTTGCTCCCACGCAACACCCCCCAGTGGGAGACGGTGTGTGGAAGCAGTGTCGCTGCCCATAGGCAGCGACGCTACCCACACATCATCCCCCATATGGTGGAGGCTGCATGGCAGCCTGCCCACTCCCATATGGGAGGGGCCTGCACCCATATTAGGGCATTGTTTTTTAAATTAAAATTTAATTCTTTTTTTTTATATTATTTAATATTATATATATTATATAATAATATATATATTATATATGTAATATATATATTATATTATATATAATATATATATATATGTTATATGTATATATATAATATTATTTTAATATTTAAATAATATATTTTTTAGTAGGTTATTTATATATATATATTATATATATTTATTTATGTATATACATCATACACATTTAGAGTGTATATGTATATATATAATGTATATATGTATATTTTATATATTTTAAATAAATTATTTTATTGTGTTGAATTGCTTAATATCAATGAATTTTAGATTTTTAAATATATAAATATATAATAGTGCATACATTGAGTATATACTTTTATGTATGTATACTAGGTGTATATTGTATTTTTGTATAGATGGGTTTTAGTTGATTAATTTATTTTAAGATGAAATAAAGACTAATTGATTTATTTTTAACAAGATGACTTTATTTATTAAAATGTTTTGATTAAGGAATATAATTGTGAAACTTAGAGTAAATGATTGGTTATTAAATACTTCAACGTTGTGAAATGAATTTGGTGTATTTGATTGGATAAATGCAAGTAATGGAAACTCAGATTGACTGGATTTAGGAAATCCTAACTTTAGCTTATTTAATTGCTCGAAGTGCTTTTTAGTGTTGATTTGTTCTTTCATGATATTGTGAAAAATGATTAAATGTTCTGAAGTCCTCCAGATTGGGTTTCTTTTAATTTTGTGGGTGTCGTAAAGTGTTAGTCAACCTTGGGTTTGTTTTGGGGAATGTGTATAGCTGTATTCTGTTGTTTTACCTGGTTTTCACGAACGGGGATGATTTGTCTCTCCTTGGATTAAAAGTGGTTTTCTTTTGTAGGTTGTGCCTCCTTTGGAAGGATTGGATTATGTGTTTTATTGCCTCCAGTGTTTGGAGTGAGTTTTATTTATGTGTTCCTCCTAGAGTTGCAGTGGTTTTGTCGTATTGATATGCACTTGGGATTCTTTTGGTGATTAGTTTTGGTTGGTATGTTGTCAAGTAGAAGAGTGGCTTCTATTAGGCGCCAGAGCCCAAAGAGGTAAACTGGGAAAACTTCAGAGGTGGTTTAATCAAGTGAAAACTAAATCAATGTACTTAGATGTTAGGTAGTATTTCAGACTAATTAAGATAATTGAGCCTCGCTCATGGACATAAGGGCTTGTATAGACTTGGGATGAGACGGGAAGCGTTGGAATGGCAAGGTCATCTATCTTTTCCTTACGAGAGGTATTTGATTTCGCATGAGTGAGCATGGGTGTCAGGATTGAGTAGAGGCCACTAGGACAACCCATATTGGGGGCCAGAGCCTAGGAAGATTCCCAGAGGATATCCCATGACGAGTTGTGTGATGACACTTGATGAGCCCAAAATTTGCTCATAGTTTGAATATTATGATGAACTTTTAATGCCTTTACTTTTGTTATTCATGGTTGTTTAAAACTCTTTTGAAACCTTTTATGGGGATATCCTGTAGCAAAAAACTTTCATGTTCCTACAACTTATTGTGTTGTCTTGACTATATTTATTACCCCGTTGACTCCCTAAATGACTGGTATATCGCATGTAGTTTTTGAATGATGAAATAGATTTAAATATGTGATTAATGAACAAATATTGTGTATGTGCCATGGGCCTTTTCTTTCGTATCTGTTACCTTGTGTTTCGCAGGTTGTTGAAGAAAGTATGATCGATTCAAGCGCAGCCAATCTCAGCCTTATAGTAAAGTCTATTTCCTGCACGACTTCGAGGAAGCTCTGGCGAAGACTCTTTGACCGAAACCATTGGGAATGATTTTTAATGACAGTCAATCTGGAAAGAGTGGAGCACTAGATTCTCTCTGGATCAGGTTGAACAGATGAATTCATTTATGAAGTTTGTTCCTTGATTCTAGGATACACTTTACTTCCATGTCTTTCCTTGATAGGGTTAGTTAGTTAGTTGTTCTCCTAATTTTAAATAAGTGCTCCTCTTGCACGAGTGAGCAAGATGATGGTTAGAAGTTTGATAGAAGGAAAGTAATAGGGAGATAGTAGATATCATGTAAGAGTCAGTATGATAGTAATAAAAATTAGAATCTGTTTGACACGAGACAGAGTTTGTTACTAGTTTTCATATCAACAAAGCAATGTATACCATTCTGAGTTTATGAATAAAGTTTGATGAAGTTATGAGTTTAGCACTTGCGTAATTAGTAGATGCTTGCTAAGGGGGGCCACTTAGTAAGTATCTGTAGCTAGTTAGTTAGCTATTCTTTTTCTGTTGATCATCAGTTAGATTTCATCTTTAAATTTTTTGTACAAACTCAGTCTTGTATTGCTCCTGCAGCATCAGGAATCCATCCCTGTGCCTGTTCTTGCAACATAAGGCCAGTTCATAGTTTGAGTCTTAGTCATAGCTGTTATGATTTCTGTTTTGGTTAAATCATGGTTGAGTTAAAAGAACTTTGCATTGCCTTCCTATAGCGTAGATAGAATTCTTTCAAAGTATTTATTTCTATTAAGTTATGACCAAAATGAGTTCTTAGTGTATATATTGTGCTGTGCCATTCAAAGTATATGTTCCTTGGTTTGACAAGTAAATGAATGTCCATAAAGAGATATTAGTCACCTGCTAGAATGTCCAATTCCCAGGATAGGTTTTACTGTGATTTTCATATCTTTTTGTGGGCGTGACCAATTTTTGGTGCCATTTTCGTGGATGGTGTCAAGCTAAAAATTCGTCAAAAATTATTTTTAGCATTAGTTTAGCTATTAATCAAAAAAATTTAAAATCCTTCAAATCACCATTCATTCTATTGCATGCATAGAAGAAGAGACGCATTGGGAAGGTTTCTCCCTGAAAACCTGTTTGTTGAACTACCATTTAACCCAGCTGACGAAGAACCTGAGAAAAATCTATTTGCTCTGCTATTCCAGCACGCAAATATGGAAAATAATCCACCTAATCCACCTCATGCTTTTGAGTTTCCCATTGTTCCCTAGCGAGATACTGACAATCTTAAGAATATTCCTTCTTCATTGCTTCCCAAGTTCTATGGCCTAGTTACGGAGGACCTAGAAACTTTTCTCTTTGAGTTTGATGTCCTTTGTCACAGTTATGACTATAATTCAGATGCTCATAAACTAAAGCTGTTTCCTTCCACCTTGAAGGAGGAAGCTCTCAGGTGGTTCACGAGTTTGGGAAGAGGTGTTGTTGATAGTTGGGCAGCCATGCAAACAAAATTCCTTGAGAAATATAAGGAATATTGTAAGAGTGCTAGTAAAGGTGATGACATATTCAAAATTTAGTAGAAGGAGGATGAAAGTCTAGAAGATTATATCTCAAGATTCTTGTTTTCCCTAAAAAAAAACTCAAATCATACTCTCAATGAAGACTCTCATAAAATACTCTTTCTAAGGGGAATCAGTGATGCCTGTATAGATGCCCTGGACCTGATGGGAGGAGGTGATATAACCCAACTGCCTTGGGATGATATAAAGAAAATATGTCTTAACTACTCTCGAGCAATAGTTAAGAAAGGTCAAGATCATCATGCTATAGTGGGAAAGTCTTCTTCCGGTGGATTTTCCTGGATGGAGATAACAAATTTGCTGTCTGATTTCAAGCAGGATATCATTAATAATATGGCTATGCAACTGGACACTATGCAAGCTCAGAAGAAACATGAGGAAGCTGAGGCAGTTGTGGCCAAGTTCTGTCCATACTGTAGACAGAAGAAACGTGACTGCAAATGCAAGATGGTGGATAATTTGGAAGCTAAGCAATTACCTACTGACTTTAAGCTAGTAGAAGGTGATCATGATCAAGTGTTCTGTGTTGCACAAAGGAGACCATGGGATCAAAGACAAGGCATGCCTCAAGATCCTTTGAATTTTGGTAATCCTTATTCTAGCTATAATAACTAATGGCAACCTACATATAGACCACCACCACCTTGGAATACATCTCAACTAAGTTGGCCTAATTATCAGACCCCTCAATGGAAATCTCCTCAAGGAGGTTAGAAGCAGCCACAAGGATAATGGACCCCACCCCCAGGTAATTGGCAGCAAAATCTTCAATAGAGAAGTCCTCAGCAATAGCAAAACTAGTCCCCTAGGTTACTACAGCTTCCACAGCCATAACCATAGGCCCTCATGCCACCTCCTGCAGCAACTGCCATAAATACTGGCCCTCCAAAACAAACACCTATGCCTACCCAGCCATTGCCAAATCCCAATAATAAGCAACAGTAGCAACCACAGTAGCCTATGTATCTTGCTGAAGCCAACCAATATCAAGCTTATGCCTTAAACGTTAATGATATCCATTTGAAATCTAGAACCACTCTACTTGCTCCAAAACTACCTCTAATTATTGAAATACCAGATTCTCCCCTTGAAGAATCTACTGCACCTACTGCTCCTACTGAGCATATGCCTATAACTGATACGGTTTCTAAGGAGCCTGTTTTACAAAGTCAAGACAAACCACCTTTTCCTCAAAGGTTGCAAAGTACTATATTTAAATCCATGAAAGAACCCACTTTTGACATTTTGGATTAGCTCAAGAATGTAAAAATTCAAATCCCTTTATTTCAGGCTATTAAAGATGTTCTCATTTTTGGAAAAGCTATTAAAGAAGCCTGTTTGAAGAAGCCTGGATAGAAGAAAAAGGATCCCCAAACAATTCATGTATTAGGAAAATTGGCTGATATAATGTTGGAAAATGTAGTCATTCCAAACTATATTGACCCAGAAAGTCCTATAGTGCAAATACATATAAATGGCTAAATTGTGAAAAATATTTTGATTGACTTAGGTGCTGCCATTAATGTCATGACAAAGCATACTATGGACTCCTTGAACATTCTAAACATTAGGTCTACACCTATAGTTTTGCAGCTTGCAGATAGATCCATAGTTAAACCTGATGGAATGGTGGAAAATGTAATTGTCACTCTTAAATCTTGGGAGTATCCAGCCGATTTCACAATATTATCAGTTAAGGCAACTTTAGGAGGATATCCAGTTATCCTTGGTAGACCATGGTTAGCTACTGCTGATGCTTTTATAGGATGTCGTTATGGAGATATGACCATTTTTGATGGATAGTCCACAAAAAAATTGGCTTTGTATCTGCCTGCTAGACCTCAACTAGATTTGTCCCAACCTGTTTGGCTATATGTGGGGGAGGAAACTGAAGAAGCCAATTCATTAGTTCAATTAATGATCCATTCTCACAACTTCAGAATGAGGATGCCTTGATTTTTCAAATTCTGTAGTTTAACTCTGATATGGGTAGTTCATCTGATCCAAATAGTAGCCATCTACAATATTTCCTGCAGCAACTAAATTCTGAG
>VDFB02315987.1:73544-151586 GCA_007258455.2 Sequoia sempervirens
GTGGTTTTGATGTAGTCTCCTCTTTCCCATTGAAAAGATATTTTTTTGTAGTTCGATACTTATGATTTCTATGAAGGAAGTTCCTATACTCATCAAACACTTGCTTTCCTAAACTTGTTGAATGATGAGATTTCATCTTTGGACCACAAATTGGACATGCAAATTTTCCCTTTGTTTGAAGACCTGCAAGATTGTATATAATTGGATTAAATATGTCAATTTTTTAAATTATATATAATGAATAGATTATTTTAAAAACATGCATGATATCTACTTCATCAAATTAAATATTATTAATGTGCAGTCAAACGTTATAACATACCACAAAAATGTGTTAGCCCTGGGGCATCATGAATTGTCCATAAAAGCATTGCATGGAATTGAATTTGTCTTTGTCCTATTGGTCTAGAGACATCATACATAGTGACGCCATTCCATAGCTTTAGTAACTCATCGATAAGAGGCTCGATATATAAATTCATATCTTTAACTTGGTACTTAGTTGAATAAACGTAAACATTACATAATTATTATAACCATTTTATTGCAATATATATAAATTAATGTACATGACTATTGAATGAAAAAAATATAATTCATTATGCAACAAATAAGACAAATGAGATGCTACTACATTAAATAAAATTGATGTAAACAAATACCTGGAACAATCAATGACAACATTATGTGCTCCTTCTTTATTGACATCCATGGAGGAATATTATTGTTGATAACAAAAATAGGCCACACTAAGTAAGTAGATCTCAGCTCTCCAAATGGATTGACACCATCCGCTACCAATGAAAGCTTTAGATTATGAAGTTCTTCTTTAAAGTGTGGCCATTTTTCTTCCATGTTCCCAAATGTAGAACCATCTGCAGGCATTCAAAGAATGTCATCTCCGCTTCTATTTCGTGCATAGTAATCCATAAATTGTGCTAAGCTTTCGCACCTAAATAATTGTTGCATATGTGGAATAATGGGAATATAACGAAGAACCTTGCAAGACAATTTTTTTATCAGTTGACCTATTCGATATCTATTGATATGGCATTCTTGGAACTTTGTTGCAAATTCTTGTTGTTTATGATATATAATATGATTATTGGGACATGCATCTATTGCTTGATACTCCATTCCGATATCTTTCATAATGGCACATAAATCTCGGTATGAGTGAGGTAAAATATTTTATGGTGGTAACAAAAATTCACCAATCAATCTATAAAAAAAAAAAATTGTTCATATAAAGAATATTAATGGTACATATTTCATCCTTTATTTACTCGTGATGAACTAACAACAATTAAAATAGATGAAAAATATGACATATATGACATACCTTAACATCCATGAGATTGCTATGTTTGATAAACCATTCATAACCTTCAAGTTCAACAACAATACAGTAGAGAGAAGAGTTGTTTGGGAGCCTTCATAAAGGGGCTCGTATGCCTTCTCAGGTATAGGTAAATCATGAACATTATCAAAGTCATCTTGATCATCATGATTAGCTCTGCCACTAAATGTGTCATGGATCAATGTATTTGTACCATCATCTTAAACTATATTTTCTGGTGCATGATCATCTTCTTCCATAGGATCATTAACTTCATCTTTGATATTCATAGCTCCATGTTCATCCACTTGCACTTAACCATTCTCTTTGAGAACGTGATAATCCATATCATCTGCCCTAGGGTGCCCTACCTTTATAATAATGATAGACACAAATAAACCATGATCATAATCAAGTGATTATATATATATAGATATAAAATGTTAAAACAATATAAACATTTACAAATTCAATCAATATAAAGACATATAATGAACAATTTACCAATGGATGATAATCATGCCCCCCTTCAACCTAACCATGCTGCCTACAATATTTCTCAGCTGTTGTGATTAAAAGTCTTCTCGTCTTTAAGCCCTTGCAATTATTGCAAGGACAATAACATTTCCCATCACCCTTTCTTTTCAATCTAGCCCACAATCTATCAAATGTCTCTTGATTTTGTTCTTGACTAATATTGCTGACATGATTTTTTCTTTAACAAACTTGACTTATTTAGATCTTAATATCAAGCTCACTCTAATTTTATTCCATAGGCAAATTATCCTAATAATTAGATACTTTACACCAAAAAAATTTGGCATACAACCACCCCTGCAAAAGAGAAAATAGCCTAAAGTTAATGACCCCCAAAAACACTTTAAAATGGTAATTCCAGAACTTATTAAATTATAATTTTACTATGATTTCCAGTTAAGACTCCTAAAATTAGAATATTGAACTTGATATGACTTCCCTACAATGATGGAGGTATTATGAGCTAGTAAGAACAAAGTGACCCATTCTTAAGGAGCTTTTAGTTAAAGATGCAATGTGTTACTTCTTATGACAAGCTTATCCCTACGGCCCTCAACATTGAGAGAGCCATAATAGAAAACAACATAAGCATTGGTAAGAGCATGATTAGGGTACAAACCCTAGGCCTCCATAGAAACATAAACAATAACTATAGCAGATTAGTGAGGTTGAATACCAGAAAGATTGAGACATTGTAGGTAATAACAAAATATTGCAATCTACAGATTGTAGCCAATAACAAGCACATTATGTAGCTTAGTGAAATTTGTAAATGCAGTCTATGGTACAAGAAGAATGACAGTTACTTGAGATGTGACAGTCAAAAAGAGGCTGAGCAGTGACAAGATAATAAAGCTCAAACCTTGCATAGTAAAGTGGAGATTTTAACAGTGAGTTTCGTTACCCCCTTGCTGACCTTAAGGGTTTTTCAAATGCTTTTTGTAGTGTTAGACAATGCAAATGCAACTAGGGAATAACTATCCAAATCAAAGAACAGTGGTAATCATAGGTTCAATATTTTTTCTTAGCCATTAATGTATAATGGAGGTAATGGATTGCATGTTTGAGCAGTGTTTTGAGACTCATCAAAGATGAGAGAATAGTTAATAATACCTTGTGGATTGTGGAAAGTAGTGTCAATAAGGTTGAAGGATCTTAATAATTACAATACCATGAAACAATGAGTCCCCTGTAGTAAGTAGGCAGTCTATAGGGCATAGTTTGATTTTATAGAAAGATGCTCATGAAAGGAATCTTCAAGCGATAGTGAGTGAGTTGTTTGAGATTACAGTTGAGGGTGCAATACGCAGTCTTAAACGAAGTTAGCAAAGTAGTAAATGTGCAAGAAAATTAAATTGTACACAACAAACAATTCACAATGTTATCTTGTATAATGCCTTGAGTTTGAAGACAAAAATCTCATTGTATCTTCATGATGAAAGTGGTGACCTTAATGGTCAATCATTGGCAACCATTATTTTAAAACATGCTATTGTGTTTATGGAGGAAACATTTTAAGCAAGTCAATGAGTGGTGGTTTGGAACAATGGCAGGTATGAAGGACTTGATTTATATGCATACTATGTAGTCTAGCTTAAGACATTGTTCTTAGAAGAGATTGAAGGTGGATTATGGAACTCAAAGGTTACCATGAAAAGGATTAAAGCAAAGACTGAGATCTATTTAAAAGCCACGGTCATGAAGATATTAAAGATGTCACTTGCAAAACCCTAGTAGCTAGAGTAATGAATACAATGCTAAAGAGGATAGTGTGCTGGGGCAGATTTAGGAGATCTCCACATTATCTAATTATAGGGAAATACATCATTTATTTATTTTTTTAATTAAAAGAAATCATTCTAAACTCTATATAGGATACATTGATACTTCAAAAGCCTCTGAAAGAATTTGAGATTATGCAAATATATGTCAAGTAACATTCATAAGGTTTAGAAAATCTTGATCACTCTCTAGAATAGCCCATTAAACATGGGTTGTGCTTGAATGCACTACATAATTGATATAACACAACCAGTCTACATATCAACCAGAGTTATAGGCTCTTTATTCCAGCAAGAGGTAATCACTCTTCGATCATGATATAATTACATCCTAACCTGTTAAACTTGAGACAACCTGAATGCACCCAATGATAATTGACACCTACATTATACAACCTGAATTAACTACATTATATGAGTGCCTCAATTTCGATCACAACATAGCCACATTAAACTTGGGTCACACATGAATGCATCCTATATTTGTTATAGCACAACTGTGCCACATGACCAATAGAGTTATGGATCACATAATTACAATCACAAGAATTTGTTCCTTGGTTGTAGTCTTATGGTGATTCCACACAACAAAATCTAGACATGAAATTCTCAGAACCCTAAACCTCTAAAAATGAAATCTAATGAGATGCTGCTTTAAAATATGATTTTCAAACTTGGAACTACAAATTTGACTTCACAACTGAATTATGCAAAATTATAATGACTACCCTCAACCTCGGGTTATCTTCTTGGATTTTTTCTAATTTTTTCCAAGAAAATCATCCTTAGTTCTCCAAAAACTATCTCAAGTAGAGCAAAACATTGTTGCAATAAATTAGGTGTGAACTCACTTTTCTTTATGTCGACCACAAGTTGATTTTTTTCTATTTTTCATGTTTGTCAAAAATTTGACAAAAATGATTGCTAACATTTTGACAAACCCCAGATTTGTCAAAATTTTGATGAACGTCAAGGATAAACTTTGAAAAAATTGAAAATTACACATCAAATTTTACAAGCACCCGAACAATACATCAAATTATACCTATTTTGTTGGACAATTTCGTTGGATTTTGTAGTCAAATGAGTTAGTGTAAAATGTGTTTAATGACATTATCACATCAATCTAGAAGGCTTATAAACTAAACTTAACTCTAACCAGGTGTTGTAATGTGTTTTATACATTCACATTAGTTCTTGTGCCTTTCTAGGCTATGTGGACATCATTTTAGTGTTGTAAAGTGTATCTAATAACACTTTCACATTGAATTCTATGTCATAAGCCCTAATTGACATTCACGTCATCACTAAAAGGGCCCTATTACCCCATATTGTGCATCCTGAGGATTAAAATGATCAAATACCTGAGTAAGACATTATATAAACCTTATTTTCTTATCTTCCAAAAACCCAGCTAGAAAATGGGCACCATTGGGATTAATTCACCATTTGTGGTGAATGAGTCCCTGCCATATGGGATTGATTCACCCAAGGTGGTGAATGAGTCACATTTGGGTCAATTTTGACTTTTGAGAGAGAAGTTTTGGAATTTAACTTTATTATTTTCACATGTCAGCCTTAGGGATCCAATTTATGAGCAAAAATGGTGAATGTCCTATAAAATCAACTCTTTAAACCCTAAATCATAACCGTTCTTCATTATCCATCCATCATTCTTCCATCTCAAGTCAAGCAACTTAGGGTTTCATCATTGCAAGTCATCATGAATGCTTCTAAAGATATTCAAGGGCTGAATTTTTCTCCATTGCACATAAATTCAAGATCAATCATTATGGCAAGGTAATCAACTCCATTATTGCATGTTTCATTACATTCTTTCTTAATTTTGGTTTAATTACCAAAAAGGGATTTGACCAAGGAAAAAACCAATGCCCTAACACTGAACATTTCTCTCTCTTGTCTTGTGTGTTTGCAGATTTAAGCATCTTGAGGACTTGGAAAACATTGAAGATTGCATTACAAAGTTGTTTAGGTTTTCTCTTCATTGAACAAGTCAAAATATCAACAAAAACTCACTTTCAGGTTCAGAAATTGGAGTTTCAAAAGTGAACACATGTAGAAAGCCAAAGTACAAACTCAAAGCTCATGTTTCCTCTTTTGGATCTTCAGAAATTCAAAAGTGGACTCATTCATCATCAGTGGAAAATGAGTCCCATTTCCAGGCCTGAACAGGGTTTTCTGCATTTCTGGATACCCTTTTATCTAGAATGGGTTTCGACTTAGTCTCACAGAACCAAGACTAATTCACCCAGAATGGCAAATGATTCCTAGTAGGCCAAATTTCCAGCATCAGTACCATTTTCAACCTCCTTCAATATCCCAAGTGCACACTTTGAGTTTCATCCTCTTTTGTTCAATTTTGTTCATATTTCTAGGTGTTTTTGCATTACATAATTTGTTTTCAAACAAGTTGCATTTCAATAGTTTTACATTCATAGTTAATCAATTTTATCAATTAGCTATATTTAGATCATTGAATTTAGGCATAATCACATCATACATACATTAATTTGAATGAACCACTTAGATTTTAGGTGTGGGATCTATCTCTTTTCATTAGGTGAAGGACCCTAATGGAGAAAAAGAGTCATAACATTCCATCCACCTTAAAATTTATGGTTCACAAGGGTAATTCAAAGTAAATATGACAAACAAGAAATCAAAAGGAGCCTAAGGAAAAATTAAAAAAGGCTAAGACTCCTTGAAAGAAGAGTAAAGTGTTGAAACTATGGATAGAGGGGACATGCCAAGAGGGAATGCAAAAAAATTGGTGAGATTCTTCTATACAAAAGTCCTCAAATGCAAGTGACGAGGTTTTAATTTATGCATACAATTTTATATCTTTTGAACATTGGTTGATTGACTCAAGATGCTCTTGTTACATGACTCCTCATAAGGATTGGTTCTCCACATATTAAAAATATGATGGAAATAATTTCTACCTTAATGATAACTATATTGATATCCAATTGTTGGATAGTGGGAGCTATAGTTGTGTTTCAATGATGCCAAGATTAAAACCCTCCTTCGTGTTCTACATATTTTTCTATCTAATCCAAAAAAATGTAAAACACCAAGGAGGTTTTTAATCCTCCCATCATTGAGACACAACTATAGCTCTCTCTCTCTCTATATATATATATATATATATTAAATTGAATGTTTTAGGAATGAGCGTAACATTTAATAGAGCATGTCATTAGATTAGTGAGAGGAATCCTGGTGGTGGTGAATAGAACAAAGACGGGAAATTTGTTTAGGATTAATGGTAGTACTATTTGTAAATCCATCTATGTGACTATGAAGGTTAAGAATACATGTGTGTTGTGGAACTATAGATTGGGCCACATTAGTGAAAATATTTTGAGAACTATTGTTAATAAAAAGTTGTTGGATGGCTTCTCCAATTTGTTGAGCACTTTACTTTATGTGATTAGCATGTGTTTGATAAACAAAAATAAGGTTCATTTCCTTTGTGAGGCAATAAAAAAAAAGAATATATTAGAAATTATTCATAAATATGTGTTTGCTACATGGAGGATGCAACATGTTCACGTCTCCTCTCCATGTAGAACATACAAACATCAACTACTCTTGTCTCATAATGCCCAAAGCTTCCAAGGATTTGTAGAAAAATATTGATTTCTACACGCTCTCTTGCCTCGTAAATGCCCACAAAGCCTCTGACAATTTGTAGTCCCATCTGAAACCCCAATCACAAAGTGCCAAAAAACCTTCAATCAATATTTGGCTTAAAAAATATGCAAGTTAACTATGGAAATAGAAGATCAAAGAATTTTTTTCAAATAATACTGCATCCCCATTGATTGTTCAACCATAAATTAATCATTGTTTAAAGATTGAAGCCTCTGCAATAGTTCCATAGTAAAAACGAATAAACTTATGATAAAAGACAAATACAATTTCTCAATACATAACATTTTTGCGTATTAAAATTCAAACATGCCCAATAATAAACATTTAAATTACTCATACAACACCATACAAAACACTACTTCTCAATGCATGTCACTGTTTCGTGTTCAAATTCAAACACATCGGTAAAATTGTTTGGATTAACTTAGACTTCTCTAGAATCACCATTTTGTATCTAATTGCTCAACATTTAGATGCCTCTTTCTGACCACTGGTTTTGTAGTCAAATAGTTATTCTTTGTATAAAGTAAGTTTAAACTCTGACATATGACAAACATACTGGCTATGGTGGTAGTTTGACATTTTCCATGAATTGCATCTCTTTCATATCATTATTGTAATTTGTTTTCTACCTTGATAAAACTTTTCTAAAAAATAAATATATCGATCTAATATTTAATTTAGGCACTTTCTTTTTCAACAGAAAGAGCCTGGCCAGTTCTTAAATGCCGAGGAGTTTCGAAGGCTAAAAGTATATCAACTACTAACTTTTTTGAAAAGGTAACACTTGTCATGAAATTTCCATAAAATCATATTTTAAAGAAAAGGCTCTGCTCCCTTTAAGGAAGGTTTCGTTGTGTTATTCCATTAGCGTAAACTTGCCTTTCCATTGATTATACTGCTATGTCTGTGTTTGTGTTTATTGGATTTAAAAGCATGCTCCTCCATCTTACGTATGCTAATTATCTGCTCTTGGTCATCAACAAGTTGGCTCATCAACACGAATAGCTATGTGGTCTTAATGAGTTACACATGTCTTCATGGATTCATTTTTCTGAATTGTAGTATTTATTCAAACATATGCTGTCCAAAGCAATTGCAGCAATTCAGCTATAATTCAAGTGCTCAAAGATGGAGCGAATTGAGAAAATAAACTGGCCGGAGAATGATTATGACACCTTCAAAAACATAAATGACACTAAATGTGAGCAGGCATTCATTCAAGATAGCCTCTGCACTACAGTTATCTACAATAATGACCTACAACAATGCTGGAAAAAGTCAATGCCTCTGCAAGGAGGCTGAGCAGATAATACCAATGTAGCTTTTGTGAAAGTCTACAAGGCCGTGCACGTTCCTTGCATGCCACCAAAGGAAAGAAAGGAGAAGGGGAAGGTGCTTATAGTTATTGGCATAAGCCTTGTGGGTTGCTCTTTTGTCTTTGCAACAATTTTGTCATTAATTTGGTTTTATACATGGAGACCCAAGCTAAAAGCCTTGCAATGACATGAGGATTTTGATCCGGTGGGATTGAGATCATTTAGTTTTGAAGAGATAGACACTGCAACTAGAGGCTTCGCACAAGAAATAGGAAGGGGCGGGTTTGGGAAGGTCTAGAAGGGAGTCTTATATGATGGAAGATTAGTTGTTGTGAAGAAGTTTGACATTCTAGTTAATGAGGGTTAGTCAAATGGGAAAAGGAGTTTAGAACAGAAATGGGTATTATCGGCGGAAGCCATCATAAAAATCTCGTTAAACTCTATGGTTTTTTCCATGAGGGCTTCCGCAGGCTTTTGGTGTACGAGTACATGCCTAGTTCAGGTCTTTGGACGATGTTTTATTTAAGGGTACAACAACTCTTGATTGGGATCTGCATGTTCAAATTGCTTTGGGAATTACAAAAGGAATCCTCTACTTACATGAAGAGTGTGAAACGCCTATACTTCATTGTGATATAAAGCCTCAAAACATTCTCCTGGATGATAATTATCATGCTAAGATAGCTGATTTTGGAATATCCAAATTGATTGGTGCAGAACAAATGAGGACTTTTACTGTGGCTGGCGATACCATCAGGTACATTGTTCCTGAGTGGCAGAAGAGTAGGTTGTTACGGTGAAAGTGGACGTGTATAGCTTTAGAGTGGTGCTCTTGGAAATTATCTGTTGCAGGAAAATGTTCAAATTAAATGTTCTAGAAAATCAAATGGTTTTGTGTGATTGGGCATACGATTGCTTGAAATATGGGAGACTTGCAAGTTTGGTGGAGCAACAAGATTGCAGAGGTATTGTAGCAACATAATTAGAAATAATGGTAGTGGTGGGGCTTTGGTGCCTTCAAGAAGATCTTGATCTGAGACCATCAATGGGAAATGTGGTTTAGATGCTTGAAGGGACTATTGAAATTGGAGTTCCCCCTGGTCCAACATCTTCTTTCTATGAAAATAGTGCCAACAAACCTAGTGCAATATCTACTTTGGCTATCTCCATGTAAAGAAACTATTGTTAACTACTATGTAATTTTTATTTAATTACCATTTATGTATATGTATAAAAGTTTTAGTCTAGTAAATTTAATAAGCGTTGGGGTGAAATTTTTATCTTGTAACACCCTGCCACACAACCCTAGGGGAAGTTGCAATTTACTACACAAACGAACTAATTTTATTTTATTTTTTGAATGAGAACAATTAACATGCAAGTTCACTAACCATTGCCAACCAAACCCCTAAGGTTACGAGACTGAGTTACTTAAACCCAAACAAGAAACATGAATTAAAACCATAACATTTAATTACTTAACAATTAAGTTCACATACATTCCATACATAATAATTTACATCAAATAATATGAGACACCACCTGATTCCCATGATATCATTTACAACATGATTACAACACTCATTCCCTGAATGAGATAAAACTAATAAGTATAATTACATATTACAAATTCCACCTTGATAACAAATGAGGGGTAATGAAATGCAATATACAACTGAAAGGATAACGTATGACATGATACAGGATCCCACGAGCTCTCCAACTAGAAATCTCATTCACACGAACAAGAAGACAACCCAATGAATTAAGGTGCACATTGCACCCAACCATGTGATACCTGAAGGCTCACCCCTTGTGCTAGGAGATAGTAACAAGCAATCTGATACAAGATCATCCACCCCTAGACACAGGCTAACTCATACTGACACAACCAAACATATGAACCATACATCCATAAGGATAACACAAGAACAACTCCAACATCACTGACATAGGTCACATTGCTTCCAAAAATAAAATAGATCGAGAATGATACGATGACCATGCACATAAACCCAAATACCAACTATTGTCATAGAAAGAGTGTTGGTCACGCCCACAAAAGGATATGAAAATCACAGTAAAACCTATCCTGGGAATTGGAAATTCCAGTAGGTGACTAATATCTCTTTATGGATGTTCATTTACTTGTCAAACTAGGGAACATATATTTGGAATGGTGCATCACAATATATGCACTAAGAACTCGTTTCGGTCACAACTTAACAGAAATAAATACTTGGAAAGAATTCTATCTATGCTAGAGGAAGGCAATGAAAAGTTATTTTAACTCAACCATGATTTAACCAAAATAGAAATCATAACAGCTATGACTAAGACTCAAACTATGAACTAGCCTTATGTTGTAGGAACAGGCACATGGATGGATTCTTGATGCTGTAGGAGTAATACAAGACTGAGTTTGTACAAAAACTTTAAAGATGAAATATAACTGATGATCAACAAAAAAAGAATAGCTAACTAACTAGCTACAAATACATACTAAGTGGGCCCCCTTAGCAAGCATCTACTAATTACACAAGTGCTGAACTTAGAACTTCATCAAAATTTATTCATAAACTTAGAATGGTATACATAGCATTGTTGATATGAAAACTAGCAACAAACTCTGTCTCATGTCAAACAGATTCTACTTTTTATTACTATCATACTGAATCTTACATGATATCTGCTATCTCCCTATTACTTTCCTTCTATCAAACTTCTAACCATCATCTTGCTCACTCACATAGGAGGAGCACTTATTTAAAATCAGGAGAACAACTAACTAACTAACCCTATCAAGGAAAGATGTGGAAGTAAAGTGTATCCCAGAATCAAGGAACAAAATTCATAAATGAATTCATCCGTTCAACCCAATCCAGAGAGAATCTAGCGCTCCACTCTTTCTAGATTGAATTTCATTAAAAATATTTCCCAATGGTTTCGGTCAAAGAGTTTTCGCTAGAGCTTCCTCGAAGTCATGCAGGAAATAGACTTTACTGCAAGGCCGAGATCGGCTGCGCTTGACTCGATCATACTTTCTTCAACAATCTACGAAACACAAGGTAACAGATGCGAAAGAAAAGACACATGGCACATACACAATATTCGTTCATTAATCACATATTTAAATCTATTTCATCATTCAAAAACTACATGCGATATACTAGTTATTTGGGGAGTCAACGAGGTAATAAATGTAGTCAAGACAACACAATAAGCTACAGGAACATGAAAGTGTTTTTCTACAAGATATCCCCATAAAAGGTTTCAAAAGAGTTTTGAACAACCACGAATAACAAAAGTAAAGGCATTAAAAGTTCATCATAATATCCAAACTATGAGCACATTTTGGGCTCATCATTCTGCCCCCTATTTCGCCCAATGTTGGTCCTCCAGCATTAACTTTCGTGGTAGTTTCTATGAAATTAGTGGTTGCTGCATGACTCTGAAATGGAGTTCCAAACCTGTAATAAAATCCTCTGAAAGTATGGCACCTTTCATACCTATGGTCTTTTAAATCGTCATTAAGATTTGTAGCCTGGTAAGGATAGAGTGGCCACATTAGTACAGGAGGTCTGAATGTCAATGACAACCATAGTTCAAATCTCTTTTGAAGTCCTAACTGTATATATTTGCTTGATCGTTTAAGAGTTGCTGTGAAATTTAGGGGACTGTGAGGCTCGGACCTTCTTAGCCCAACAGTTAATCTTTCCCACCTTTTCTCACTTCTGGTGTATGACAGTCTCCAAAATGAATATGACTATTCCTGAAATTCATCATATACCTATTTCCTGAGATCAAATATTTTCTCTCTGGCTGTATTATTATGAATGCCATATGTCAGAGTAAACCAGGTTTTTAACATTGCATGGGGGTTTGAACTTTGAGGGCGCAATGGAACAGGCTCATTCCTTTTGGCTTCCTCATATGTTTCCCATTGTCTGCCATGATTTGCTTCATTTGCTGCCCATGACATACATGATCTCAAATGGATATCACCAATATACAGAAGAGGATTCTATTCTGTTTCAAATGGAATTAAAAATCCATGTAAATAAAATTCACACAGAGAATTTCTTAACCAATTAGGGGCTACCTGGTATGCGTCGTAAAATTCTTTAGCAGTGTGAAGTATAGGATCTTGATTTCTAAAAATTCTCATTAGTTGGAACCATAAGAATTGTTCCTTAAGGAACAGAGCATAAAATTTGGGTGGTGGTCTACATTCCATAATCTAACTAGTTACTTTTAACATTTCATCCATTTTTGCTTTTAACTCAAAAATTTCCTGTTTCTGACTTTCAATTTCATTTTTTAGTTTCTTCCTTTCTACCTCCCATAGACTTTGTTGCATGTCAGTCTGGGCTAGGTGCCAGAAAGTCAGGGTTTGCAATGTAACTGGTACCTAGTTAGCTTTGACATATTCCAGAAACTCAATCAAAAACATCTTTTTATAAACAATAATGGCTTTACAAGTTACAAGGGGAAATGTAGCTTCACTAGGCACATCCAACTATTCAGTCAGTTCCTGCTCTTGCTGTAGGATGAATTTTTTTTGCTGTAGTGGAGAAGACTGTGCTTCCTCTGAAAACTACATAGTAGCGGTAGCCAAGTCATCAAGACTTGGTAACCCTTTTTCATTATTACCCATTTCCTTTGTCTCAACTTGTTTCTCTTCAGGAACGAATGAACTCTATTCAGCTTCTCAGACACATTCTAAGAAACATCAAATTTAGACTCGACAGACTCTTCTACCTTTGGTTGAGGTGAAGCAGGGGAGGTCTTACATTGTTTCCTTGTGGAAACTCTTCTTGGCACTGGTGCGGCTGCAGGAGGTGTTCTAGTAGCCTTCCTCTTTTGGTCTGCCTAGAGGGTTCTGCCCTGCCAGAGGATTCAGGTGTGAGAGCTGTAGAACTAGGTGCTACAGGAGTAGATGACCCTTGCCCTATTCTTCTACTGGTAGACGCAATTTTTTTTTTCTTTTTTTGAGGCCTTAGGGTAAGTCCCCTAGGGGGTTGTGGAATTTGCAAGCTCTTTTGGGCAACAAATTGTTGCCAGGAAAGAGGTGAGACATCTCTCAAAGAGCGTTCAATCAATAATTTGATAAGGCCATGGTGAGCAATAGAATTATCTTTCCCTTGCTAGGTTCCATGGGCACTTTGTTCCAGAAATTTTAACAAGAAATTCAGAACATTTACAACTAATCCATGCATCATATGACTTAATAATTTGAAATGGTAAGAATGCAGGTAAGAGAAATGGCCTTCACAGGTTAAATACCTGATTATGAAAGTAGCATATTCTAAATAAGGATGAGGCAATGATACTCGCTTGCATCCCTGCTTGGAGACTTCCAAAGGTCCATCAATGGGTATTGAAAATGCAGCCCTTGTAGCGGCAGCATCCGAAGAAAAATTTTCTACAACGGCTGGAAGCCCGGTTACTTCAACAATTCTATCTTCAGTTGCAACAACCGTTAGACACCATATAGTAGCCTCCCCTTCAGAAAGGGTTCTCAAAAATTCCCTAGCAACCTCCTCATCAAAAGCATTTAGGTTCAAGAAGTAGCTTAACCATCCACAAAGGCTAAATTCCTGGACTGTTTGAGGATTTTGCAATAATAATTCATGAGCTACAGGCTCATGTCACACCAGTTGACCACCCATGTTCATAGTTTTCCCCTAGCTGAACTCAACTCCCTGCTGAAAATTCAAAATTTTCCTCTTTTTTTCCCTTTTTGTTCTAGTTTTTTTTTTTTCTCTCGTGCCGTCACATTTCTCCCTTTTCCAAAAATAAACTTTTTGAACAAACAGTTTTGATTGTAATTTACAAGAAAAACATGCAAATGAAAAGGACATGTGATCATATTTGGAAAGTACCAGAAAAATAATAAAGAAAGGTTATTTGCATAGTTGTGGCAGCAGCAAAAAGACAAGTTTTAAAAGGTGGATTACCCCACCCCCTACTTAGAGTATGACATGTGTCCTCACATGTACTAAAGAATAGGCGAAGATCAGGTAATAATGACTGGTACAGGCATAGCATTAAATGAATAGAATAAAATAAATCAAATATGTGATAACAAAAGATATGGCATACCTTTGATAATTGCGTGTACATGTGAAGAAAGATGATGGCATCTTCATGAGGTGACAGTTGGGAATGATATCATAATGAAGGGTAATGCGGATGGATAAGGTGGATGGGTGATGTGGGTGAACGAGATGAATGGATGAAATGGATGGATGGGATGGATGGAATGGAAGATAAATAAATGGGATGTGGCGACAAGTGAGAATGGAGAAAAAGGGGTTTCCTTAAAAGAAAACCTTTATTATGAGCATGCTTTTCAAAATTACAGTGAAGCTGCAGGAGAAAGGTTAAAGCCTTCAGCTGCAGAAAGAGTAGCAGGAGGATTCTGAACAAACTGCTGCATGAATTCTTCTTTTGAGACTGGTTTATGGTACAACCAGAGTCGGTGGCCATTAACTAGCAATTTAAAATGGACTGGATCAATTGTCACCAACTGTACAACTCCGTTGTCGAACACATTCTCAACTTCATAGGGACCAAGCCAACGTGTTGTGAGCTTACCTTGGTTTTCTTGATATCTAGAATCATATAACAGAGCCCAATCACCAGCAGAAAATTGCTTGGTTTTGAAGTGTTAATCATACCATTTGTTCCTTTGCTGTTGGACCACTTTGGTATGCTGCAGGGCAGCTTTTCTCATTTTTTCCAAAGTATTTAGCTGCAGGAGATGTTCCTTCTATGCTTCAGATATTTTCATATTGAGTTCAAGAGCTGTCCTCAAAGTTTTATGTTCAAATTCTATGGGCAACATGGCTGTTTTCCCATAAAGCAACTCAAAAGGTGTAAACCCAGTTGTTGTCTTCCATGTAGTTCTGTAGGCCCAGACTGCTTCAGGAAGTCTATTGCTCCAATCTTTTTTATGGAGCTGCACTGTCTTTGTTAGGATCACCTCAATTTCCCTATTTGTAACCTTCGCCTGACCATTGGCTTGAGAGTGATAGGGGCTGAACTTCTTATGTTTGATTTTATAGTCATTTATTAGTGCAGTGATCAAATTGGATGTGAATTGAGCTCCTTGATTAGTTACAAGCTCTCTAAAAACACAAAATCTAGTGAAAATTTGTTCATACAGAAATTCAGCAACCTTGTTATCTCGAGCATGAGTCATAGCTTTTACTTCAACCCATTTTGTTACATAATCCATGCAAACTAGAATGTATGACTTGCCATTTGATGGTGGATCAATTGGTCCCACAAAATCCATTCCCCACTTATCAAAAGGGGTGACTATTACCCGTGGATATAGTGGCATTTCATCTGACTTGGTTGGTCTTCCCATACGTTGGCATCTGTCACATTTCCTTATATAGGCCACAACATCCTTGTGTAACATTGGCCAGTAGTACCCTGTTGTAAGAACCTTCATTAATGTTCTCTTTGTTGCAAAATGTCCTCCACATGGTTCATCATGGCAAGCATACAAGATATCATAAGTCTCATCTTCTCTTACACATCTTCGCATCACTTGATCAGGTCCAGTACAAAACAGACAATTTTCAATCCATGAAAAGTTAAAACTTTTCTCTATTAACAATTTCTTTTCTTTTGAAGAAAAGTGAGCTGGTATTCTGCTTGCTGCTAGATAATTGGCAATGTCTGCATACCATGGAGTATGTGTAGCAATGGAAAACAAGTTTTTATATGGGAACCTATCATTAATGACCTCATGTTTAGCAGGTGCAGCTATTTGAAGTCTTGATAAAAAGTCAGCCACAACATTAGCTCTTCCTGGTTTATCAATGATTGTAATGTCAAATTCTTGTAACAATAGGAGCCATCTTGCCAATCTACCAGAGATGGCAGGTTTGTTGATCAGATACCTGATTGCTGCATGGTTAGTGTGGATGAATATCTGATAACTTGTGACATAATTCCTAAAGTTATTCAAAGCATACACTACTACGAGCAATTCCTTTTCTGTAACAGTATAGTTTAGCTCTGGACCTTGAAGGTTCTTGCTGATAAAATAGATAGCATGCTCAATTGAATTTTTTTTTGACTTAAGACTCCCCTTATACCAAAATCAGAGGCATCAGCATGTATGTGAAAAGGCAAATTCTATTTTGGACTTTGAAGAACATGGGCTTTAGTAAGCAAGTCTTTTAGTTGTAGGAAGGATTTTTCACAGGCCTCTGTCCACTCAAATTGAGAATCCTTAGTTAATAAGGCATAAAGTGGACTAGCAATTTTACTAAAATCTTTTATAAACCTTCTATAATACTCTGCATGGCCAAGGAAGCTTCTGACATCCTTTTGTTTTGCAGAAGTTTGTAAATTCAAAATAACTTCAATTTTAGCAGGGTCAACCTGAATTCCATTCTTGTAAATATGATGGCCTAGAACAATACCTTCTTCCATCATTAGAAAACACTTTTCATTGTTTAGAGATAAATTTTGCTCTTTACACCTTTTTAATAGTTTTTCTAAATTCACCAGTGCTTCTTCAAATGTGACTCTATAGGTAGTGATATCATCCATATAAATCTCCATATAGTCATGAGATATATCAGCAAAGATACTAATTACTACTCTCTAAAATGTTGCTGGCGCATTGCATAGACCAAAAGGAAAGACCGAGTAAGCAAATGTTCCCCATGGACACATAAAAGTGGTATTATCTTGATCTTCAGGGGCAATTTTTATCTGATTGTACCCACTGTAACCATCTAAAAAGGAAAAATATCTTTTTCCAAACACTGAGTCTAGTACTTGGTGTACAAACGGTAGTGAAAAGTGATCTTTTTTAGTGGCAGTGTTCAATTCTTTGTAATCTACACACAATCTCCATTTTCCACCTTTCTTAGGGACAATAACTAATAGAGAAACCCACTGACTGTCAGAGATTGGTTAAATAAAACCAGCATCAAGCAACTTTTGAAGCTCATTTTTAACTATTTCTCTAAGTGTTGGATTTATTCTTCTTTGAGGTTGCCTAACTGGTAAACAATCTTCTTTGATATAGATCCTATGAGTAGAAATTCGAGGATCTATTCCTTGCATGTCCCCATATTCCCATGCAAAATCTTTATACTGATCTTGTAACATTTTTAATAAGACAGCCTGTTGGGATTATGACAGCTTGCTATTGATATTCAAACAGTGACCTAGAGACAATTCTATCTTCTTAGTGAGATTACTCATAGAATCTATAGGTAATGTTTTTACCTCTTGTGGAAGCAAGTTATGAAAAATTGCAGGAAGTTTAGGCAGCGAACTCTCAGAATTTAGTTGCTGCAGGAAATATTGTAGATGGCTACTATTTGGATCAGATGAACTACCCATATCAGAGTTAAACTACAGAATTTGAAAAATCAAGGCATCCTCATTCTGAAGTTGTGAGAATGGATCATTAATTGAACTAATGAATTGGCTTCTTCAGTTTCCTCCCCCACATATAGCCAAACAGGTTGGGACAAATCTAGTTGAGGTCTAGCAGGCAGATACAAAGCCAATTTTTTTGTGGACTATCCATCAGAAATGGTCATATCTCCATAACAACATCCTATAAAAGCATCAGCAGTAGCTAACCATGGTCTACCAAGGATAACTGGATATCCTCCTAAAGTTGCCTTAACTGATAATATTGTGAAATCGGCTGGATACTCCCAAGATTTAAGAGTGAGAATTACATTTTCCACCATTCCATCAGGTTTAACTATGGAGCTATCTGCAAGCTACAGAACTATAGGTGTAGACCTAATGTTTAGAATGTTCAAGGAGTCCATAGTATGCTTTGTCATGACATTAATGGCAGCACCTAAGTCAATCAAAATATTTTT
This sequence comes from Sequoia sempervirens, assembly GCA_007258455.2. Classification (NCBI taxonomy): domain Eukaryota; kingdom Viridiplantae; phylum Streptophyta; class Pinopsida; order Cupressales; family Cupressaceae; genus Sequoia; species Sequoia sempervirens. The sequence goes on from VDFB02315987.1 coordinate 92,077, forward strand.
CACAATTTAGCCATTTATATGTATTTGCACTATAGGACTTTCTGGGTCAATATAGTTTGGAATGACTACATTTTCCAACATTATATCAGCCAATTTTCCTAATACATGAATTGTTTGGGGATCCTTTTTCTTCTATCCAGGCTTCTTCAAACAGGATTCTTTAATAGCTTTTCCAAAAATGGGAACATCTTTAATAGCCTGAAATAAAGGGATTTGAATTTTTACATTCTTGAGCTAATCCAAAATGTCAAAAGTGGGTTCTTTCATGGATTTAAATGTAGTACTTTGCAACCTTTGAGGAAAAGGTGGTTTCTCTTGACTTTGTAAAATAGGCTCCTTAGAAACCGTATCAGTTATAGGCATATGCTCAGTAGGAGCAGTAGGTGCAGTAGATTCTTCAAGGGGAGAATCTAGTATTTCAATAATTAGAGGTAGTTTTGGAGCAAGTAGAGTGGTTCTAGACTTCAAATGGATATCATTAACGTTTAAGCCATAAGCTTGATATTGGTTGGCTTCAGCAAGATACATAGGCTACTGTGGTTGCTACTGTTGCTTATTATTGGGATTTGGCAATGGCTGGGTAGGCATAGGTGTTTGTTTTGGAGGGCCAATATTTATGGTAGTTGCTGCAGGAGGTGGCATGAGGGCCTATGGTTATGGCTGTGGAAGCTGTAGTAACCTAGGGGACTAGTTTTGCTATTGCTGAGGACTTCTCTATTGAAGATTTTGCTGCCAATTACCTGGGGGTGGGGTCCATTATCCTTGTGGCTGCTTCCAACCTCCTTGAGGAGATTTCCATTGAGGGGTTTGATAATTAGGCCAACTTAGTTGAGATGTATTCCAAGGTGGTGGTGGTCCATATGTAGGTTGCCATTGGTTATTATAGCTAGAATAAGGATTACCAAAATTCAAAGGATCTTGAGGCATGCCTTGTCTTTGATCCCATGGTCTCCTTTGTGCAACAAAGAACACTTGATCATGATCACCTTCTACTGGCTTAAAGTCAGTAGGTAATTGCTTAGCTTCCAAATTAGCCACCATCTTGCATTTGCAGTCATGTTTCTTCTGTCTACAGTATGGACAGAACTCGGCCACAACTGCCTTAGCTTCCTCATGTTTCTTCTGAGCTTGCATAGTGTCCAGTTGCATAGCCATATTATTAATGATATCCTGCTTGAAATCAGACAGCAAATTTGTTATCTCCATCCAGGAAAATCCACCGGAAGAAGACTTCCCCACTATAGCATGACGATCTCGACCTTTCTTAACTATTGCTCGAGAGTAGTTAAGACATATTTTCTTTATATCATCCCAAGGTAGTTGGGTTATATCACCTCCTCCCATCAGGTCCAGGGCATCTATATAGGCATCACTGATTCCCCTTAGAAAGAGTAGTTTATGAGAGTCTTCATTGAGAGTATGGTTTGAGTTATTTTTTAGGGAAAACAAGAATCTTGAGATATAATCTTCTAGACTTTCATCCTCCTTCTGCTAAATTCTGAATATGTCATCACCTTTACTAGCACTCTTACAATATTCCTTATATTTCTCAAGGAATTTTGTTTGCATGGCTGCCCAACTATCAACAACACCTCTTCCCAAACTCGTGAACCACCTGAGAGCTTCCTCCTTCAAGGTGGAAGGAAACAGCTTTAGTTTATGAGCATCTGAATTATAGTCATAACTGTGACAAAGGACATCAAACTCAAAGAGAAAAGTTTCTAGGTCCTCCGTAACTAGGCCATAGAACTTGGGAAGCAATGAAGAAGGAATATTCTTAAGATTGTCAGTATCTCGCTAGGGAACAATGGGAAACTCAAAAGCATGAGGTGGATTAGGTGGATTATTTTCCATATTTGCGTGCTGGAATAGCAGAGCAAATAGATTTTTCTCAGGTTCTTCGTCAGCTGGGTTAAATGGTAGTTCAACAAACAGGTTTTCAGGGAGAAACCTTCCCAATGCGTCTCTTCTTCTATGCATGCAATAGAATGAATGGTGATTTGAAGGATTTTAAATTTTTTTGATTAATAGCTAAACTAATGCTAAAAATAATTTTTGACGAATTTTTAGCTTGACACCATCCACGAAAATGGCACCAAAAATTGGTCACGCCCACAAAAAGATATGAAAATCACAGTAAAACCTATCCTGGGAATTGGACATTCTAGCAGGTGACTAATATCTCTTTATGGACATTCATTTACTTGTCAAACCAAGGAACATATACTTTGAATGGCACAGCACAATATATACACTAAGAACTCATTTTGGTCATAACTTAATAGAAATAAATACTTTGAAAGAATTCTATCTACGCTATAGGAAGGCAATGCAAAGTTCTTTTAACTCAACCATGATTTAACCAAAACAGAAATCATAACAGCTATGACTAAGACTCAAACTATGAACTGGCCTTATGTTGCAAGAACAGGCACAGGGATGGATTCCTGATGCTGCAGGAGCAATACAAGACTGAGTTTGTACAAAAAATTTAAAGATGAAATCTAACTGATGATCAACAGAAAAAGAATAGCTAACTAACTAGCTACAGATACTTACTAAGTGGCCCCCCTTAGCAAGCATCTACTAATTACGCAAGTGCTAAACTCATAACTTCATCAAACTTTATTCATAAACTCAGAATGGTATACATTGCTTTGTTGATATGAAAACTAGTAACAAACTCTGTCTCGTGTCAAACAGATTCTACTTTTTATTACTATCATACTGACTCTTACATGATATTTGCTATCTCCCTATTACTTTCCTTCTATCAAACTTCTAACCATCATCTTGCTCACTCGTGCAAGAGGAGCACTTATTTAAAATTAGGAGAACAACTAACTAACTAACCCTATCAAGGAAAGACATGGAAGTAAAGTGTATCCCAGAATCAAGGAACAAACTTCATAAATGAATTCATCTGTTCAACCTGATCTAGAGAGAATCTAGTGCTCCACTCTTTCCAGATTGACTGCCATTAAAAATCATTCCCAATGGTTTCGGTCAAAGAGTCTTCGACAGAGCTTCCTCGAAGTCGTGCAAGAAATAGACTTTACTGTAAGGCCGAGATTGGCTGCGCTTGAATCGATCATACTTTCTTTAACAACCTGTGAAACACAAGGTAACAGATACGAAAGAAAAGGCGCATGGCACATACACAATATCTATTCATTAATCACATATTTAAATCTATTTCATCATTCAAAAACTACATGCGATATACCAGTCATTTAGGGAGTCAACGGGGTAATAAATATAGTCAAGACAACACAATAAGCTGTAGGAACATGAAAGTTTTTTGCTATAGGATATCCCCATAAAAGGTTTCAAAAGAGTTTTAAACAACCATGAATAACAAAAGTAAAGGCATTAAAAATTCATCATAATATCCAAACTATGAGCAAATTTTGGGCTCATCAAGTGTCATCACACAACTCATCATGGGATATCCTCTGGGAATCTTCCTAGGCTCTGGCCCCCAATATGGGTTGTCCTAGTGGCATCTACTGAATCTTGACACCCATGCTCACTCATGCGAAATCAAATACCTCTCGTAAGGAAAAGATAGATGACCTTGCCATTCCAACGCTTCCCGTCTCATCCCAAGTCTATACAAGCCCTTATGTCCATGAGCGAGGCTCAGTTATCTTAATTAGTCTGAAATACTACCTAACATCTAAGTACATTGATTTAGTTTTCACTTGATTAAACCACCTCTGAAGTTTTCCCAGTTTACCTCTTTGGGCTCTAGCGCCTAATAGAAGCCACTCTTCTACTTGACAACATACCAACCAAAACTAATCACCAAAAGAATCCCAAGTGCATATCAATACGACAAAACCACTGCAACTCTAGGAGGAACACATAAATAAAACTCACTCCAAACACTAGAGGCAACTAAGGTCAAAACCCTCTCAAAACACTGGAGGCAATAAAACACATAATCCAATCCTTCCAAAGGAGGCACAACCTACAAAAAAAAACCACTTTTAATCCAAGGAGAGACAAATCATCCCCGTTCGTGAAAACCAGGTAAAACAACAGAATACGGCTATACACATTCCCCAAAACAAACCCAAGGTTGACTAACACTTTACGACACCCACAAAATTAAAAGAAACCCAATCTGGAGGACTTCAGAACATTTAATCATTTTTCACAATATCATGAAAGAACAAATCAACACTAAAAAGCACTTCGAGCAATTAAATAAGCTAAAGTTAGGATTTCCTAAATCCAGTCAATCTGAGTTTCCATTACTTGCATTTATCCAATCAAATACACCAAATTCATTTCACAACGTTGAAGTATTTAATAACCAATCATTTACTCTAAGTTTCACAATTATATTCCTTAATCAAAACATTTTAATAAATAAAGTCATCTTGTTAAAAATAAATCAATTAGTCTTTATTTCATCTTAAAATAAATTAATCAACTAAAACCCATCTATACAAAAATACAATATACACCTAGTATACATACATAAAAGTATATACTCAATGTATGCACTATTATATATTTATATATTTAAAAATCTAAAATTCATTGATATTAAGCAATTCAACACAATAAAATAATTTATTTAAAATATATAAAATATACATATATACATTATATATATACATATACACTCTAAATGTGTATGATGTATATACATAAATAAATATATATAATATATATATATAAATAACCTACTAAAAAATATATTATTTAAATATTAAAATAATATTATATATATACATATAACATATATATATATATTATATATAATATAATATATATATTACATATATAATATATATATTATTATATAATATATATAATATTAAATAATATAAAAAAAAAGAATTAAATTTTAATTTAAAAAACAATGCCCTAATATGGGTGCAGGCCCCTCCCATATGGGAGTGGGCAGGCTGCCATGCAGCCTCCACCATATGGGGGATGATGTGTGGGTAGCGTCGCTGCCTATGGGCAGCGACACTGCTTCCACACACCGTCTCCCACTGGGGGGTGTTGCGTGGGAGCAACGCCTCCCATACGGGTGGTGTGGGGGGTTGTAGGGCTTCGACCCACCCCTGCATGCCCTAATAAATTTAAATCCCCCATTTTTGTTTTGCATAAAAAATAATTTTTTTTAAATACTGCATTACTTGCATTTATCCAATCAAATACACCAAATTCATTTCACAACGTTGAAGTATTTAATAACCAATCATTTACTCTAAGTTTCACAATTATATTCCTTAATCAAAACATTTTAATGAATAAAGTCATCTAGTTAAAAATAAATCAATTAGTCTTTGTTTCATCTTAAAATAAATTAATCAACTAAAACCCATCTATACAAAAATACAATATACACCTAGTATATATACATAAAAGTATATACTCAATGTATGCACTATTATATATTTATATTTTTAAATATCTAAAACTCATTGATATTAAGCAATTCAACACAATAAAATAATTTATTTAAAATATATAAAATATACATATATACATTATATATATATACATCTACACTCTAGATGTGTATGATATATATACATAAATATATATATAATATATATATATAACCTATTAAAAAAATAAATATTATTTAAATATTAAAATAATATTATATATATACATATAACATATATATATATATTATATATATAATATAATATATATATATTATTATATAATATATATAATACTAAATAATATTCAAAAAAAATGAAATTAAATTTTAATTTAAAAAACAATGCCCTCATATGGGTGCGGGCCCCTCCCATATGGGAGTCGCCAAGCTGCCACGCAGCCTCCCCATATGGGTGGTGGGCAGCACCTCCCATACGGGTGACATGGGGGTGCGGGCTGCCCCTCCATGCCCTAATAAATTTAAATCCCTTTTTTTTGCATAAAAAAAAACATTTTTTAAGTACTGCGGAAACAGGGCAGTCCCCTGTATGTTTTAAAAAAACCTAAATTTTTGAAACAAAATTTTAAAAAGAACATAGTATATATTTGTAAATATATCTGTGTGTTCATATGCACATGTATATTTACAAATATATACCCAGATTTTAATTCCCAGTCTTTACTGTGCAAAAGAACAACAAATTTTTTTAATACCCAAATAAGTTTGGCAACACCATGACTGGTTTAAATTTCAGTTTGAAAAACACATTTCTTTCCTTTGATTTTCTTCCTATTTTCATTGTGCAAATTCTTGTTTTGATTTCCTTTCCTAAATCCAATAACAGTTTGCAAGATTTGAAATCATTTAACATGGGTTTTCATTGTAACTTCAATCAGCATTTCAAAGATTCTACCAACATTATAATAAAAATTTGAAACTTATTTCCAAAAGAAAAATAGAAATGAAGGAGGAACCTAGTTTTTTCTCCACACATAGAAGGATTCAAATGGTGCTTTTAGATTCTTTCCAGCCCACCAAGAAATCCCCTTGCTTCTTCAAGATTCCAAGAACAAAAAGACCAAATCTTTGCTCCTCCTTTCTTCCACCATTTCCAAAATAAAATAAAAAAACCAAAATGAAATAGCAAAATGCTCCAAATAGAGTTTCCCCAATTTGGTCAAACCCCTAAAATATCCCCACCCACTAAATTTATTGCAAAATTTGGAGGATATTTCCAACTTTTAAATTTAAAACAAATTTTTATTTTCTAATTCAAATCTCATGCATTTTTCAAAATTCTTTAAAAAAAAGAATACAATCTTTGCAAAGAATTTACTTTATCAACAATTTTCAAAAGTGAAATTAAAAACACATTTTCATTTATTTATTTTAATTTAACTCTAACTATCCAAACATGATTTATACATTTATTTTAATTAAATATTTATATACAATAATGCCAAAACAACTATCTCATTTAATATATCACCATTAATCTAATTATTCGATAAACTCAATCCAATTTTATTAATTAAATCCACTCAATCAATAATAAAATAACGTTTCAACATTGCAACTAAATACATTAAAATATCAATTTAACTATGCAAGCCATTTAATAATCTCTATAATATGAAATTAAATAAATACTCAAGGTGAAAAGGACCAAATTAAAATAACTAACCCGACAACAACTCGATGACACACTATGACTAGGGTGACGACTTGACACAAAAAACCTAGCTACTATCTCCCAATCAATTTACGTTGGTCAATGGACATGCTCAAACTTGTGAACCAAGTGGAGTCGATGTCATGTACCTTTTAACCTATGAGCAAAGAGTACATCAAACATGCATATATATAATATGATCAAACACATCGTGAAGAGGAAATCTCAGAATCGTAGGGCAATCGCAAGCGAGTAATACAATCCCGTCCCCTTCACCAATATACAATTACTAACTGATGATTTTAACATCAATGATATGGTCAACAACATAAAACATTGTTAAATCAAATATCTTCTTAGTTAATCCAAAACATGCCATAAAGATAACATCAAAATAAAATAACATCACATCAAAATATAACATTCACATCATTTAACAATTGCGATCAAAAGTAACCAAGTTTCGAAGTCACATAAAAACAAAAACAACATAGCAAGGAAGAATACTACCGAACAAAAGAGCCAAAATAGAGGGGTGTTACATCCTCCCCCCTTAGGGTTAGGCTTACTCCTAGAAGCCTGCAAACACCCCTAGTACAAACTCAATAAAATCACATAATCAATGGTTCCAAAATTGAACCACTTCATACCTCAAGATAAAAACAACAACCCATGCTATAATCAACCAACCAAGCACACTAGCAATCCATACAAATCAACATGGTGAAGCAACCACCTACCACATCTCCAAAACACATATCCATAGATTAACCTACAAAATACACATATGCACTAATACACATCACCAGGAGTCATCACAAGGCCACACATAGTGCGATATCATTACAATGGTTACTCAAGACAAGGTATGCCACATTATCACTTCAACATTCATTTAACATTTTTCATTTTGAATCCAGGTACAATAATTTAATAGCTACATGATTTCTTAAGACTCAACAATAAAGTTGGGGACTATAGGCCTCACCAACAAGATGCACCTATTATGCGATTATCATTAACATGCAATGGTTTCCCTAGTCCCTTTTATCTAAACTTTGACTTATTGCAAAACAATTTTCTATTCATATTATACATTTTCCATGATTATGAATGCAACTTGGGGACTTAGGTCCTTTACCCAAGGTTCGATCTAGTAAATCAACCTTCATGAATACATAAGCATTTTCTCATAAGATATAACATACCATGGTTTCAATATACCACACACTCAAGGACAGGTATCTTCATTTAACCAATGGGAAGAGAGAGAAGACAAGAGATATTTATAGTTCTAACATAGGCATGAATGCAATCATGTTTTCATCATCACACAATCACTTTCACACAAATGCATCAATCATATGAGAGCACATGCACAAATCTCTATGAACTAACAACATGATCATTCATTTTCTATTATCATATTTCATAATTTTTATACAATATAACATGCAAAAGCAACTCCACAACCACATAGGATCAATCAGGCAATCACTTGCACAATGAGGTAAAGCACAAGAAGACATGCAAGGGCAGACATAACAACAAAGTTGGTTGTCATCCACCACACACAACACACCAATTTCACACATTACACAATAGTCCATAATGCATTCTTCTAGTAGGAAAGATATCAGTGCATTGTGTACTACATAAAGGATCCTATCCTTTCCACTGGCTTCCTGCACCATTGGACCTACACCACCTCACAAAAACTTCTCGGTAGACAAGTGAGATCAACCCAAAAGGAAAACAGAACTACCGAATAGAGCATCTAGGTCAACACCATGGCTCATAGTGCCCAGAGTATAGACCTACGCAACTAATAGCTTAATGGGTCCACATTATCCCAGAGTGCCTAGTGTTTAAACTTGGGCTCTAATACCATGTGTAACGCCCCGCCATGCAACCCTGGGGGATGTTGCAATTTACTGCACAAACGAACTAATTTTTTTTTTTGAATAAGAACAATTAACATGCAATTTCACTAACCATTTCCAACCAAAACCTAGGGTTACGAGACTGCGTTACTTAAACCCAAATAAGAAACATGAATTAAAACCATATAATTTAATTACTTAACAACTAAGTTCACATACATTCCATACATAATAATTTACATCAAAGAATATGAGACACCACTTGATTCCCATGATATAATTTACAACATGATTACAACACTCATTCCCTGAATGAGATAAAACTATTAAGTATAATTACATATTACAAATTCTACCTCGATAAAAAATTAGGGGTAATGAAATAAAATATACAACTTAAAGGATAACGCATGACATGATACAGGATCCCATGAGCTCTCCAACTGGAAATCTCGTCCACACAAACAAGAAAAAAACCCAATAGATTAAGGTGCACATTCCACCCAACCATGTGATACCTGAAGGCTCACCCCCATGCTAGGAGATAGTAACAAGGAATCTGATACAAGACCATCCACCTCTAGACACAGGCTAACTCATACTGACACAGCCAAACATATGAACCATACATCCATAAGGATAACACAAGAATAACTCCAACATCACTGACATAGGTCACATTGCTTCCAGAAATAAAATAGATTGAGAATGATACGAAGACCATGCACATAAACCAAAATACCAATTGTTGTCATAGAAAGAGTGTCATCACACAGCTCATCATGGGATATCCTCTAGGAATTTTCCTAGGCTCTGGCCCCCACTATGGGTTGTCCTAGTGGCCTCTACCGAATCCCAGCACCCGTGATCACTCATGCTGAATCAAATACCTCTCGTAAGGACAAGATAGATGACCTTTCCATTCGAGGCCTTCCCGTCTCATCCCAAGTCTATACAAGCCCTTGTGTCCATGAGCGAGGCTCAATTATCTTAATTAGTGTGAAATACTACCTAACATCTAAGTGCATTGATTTAGTTTTCACTTGATTAAACCATCTCTTAAAGTTTCCTAGTTTACCTCTTTGGGCTCTGGCCTCTAACATAAGCCACTCTTCTACTTGACAACATGCCAACCAAAACCAATCACCAAGAGAATCCCAAGTGCATACCAATACGACAAAACCACTCCAACTCTAGGAGGAACACAAATAAAACTCACTCCAAACATTGGAGACAACAAAGGTCAAAACCCTCTCCAAACACTGGAGGAAACAAAAAACATAATCGACTCCTTCCAAAGGAGGCACAACCCACAAAAAAAAACCACTTTTAATTCAAGGAGACACAAATCATCCCCGTTCGTGAAAACCAGGTAAAACAACAAAATACGGCTATACACATTAACCAAAACAAACCCAAGATTGATGAACACTTTACAACACCCACGAAATTAAAAGAAACCCAATCTAGAAGACTTCAGAACATTTACTCATTTTTCACAACATTGTGAAAGAACAAATCAACACTAAAAAGCACTTCGAGCAATTAAATAAGCTAAAGTTAAGATTTACTAAATCCAGTCAATCTGAGTTTCCATTACTTGCATTTATCCAATCAAATACGCCAAATTCATTTCATGATGTTAAAGTATTTAATAACCAATCATTTACTCTAAGTTTCACAATTATATTCCTTAATCAAAACATTTTAATAAATAAAGTCATCTGGTTAAAAATAAATCAATTAGTCTTTATTTCATCTTAAAATAAATTAATCAACTAAAACCCATCTATACAAAAATACAATATACAGCTAGTATACATACATAAAAGTATATACTCAATGTATGCACTATTATATATTTATATATTTAAATATATAAAATTCATTGATATTAAGCAATTCAACACAATAAAATAATTTATTTAAAATATATAAAATATACATATATACATTATATATATATACATATACACTCTAAATGTGTATGATATATATAGATAAATATATATATATATATAATATATATATATATATATATATATATATATATAAATAACCTATTAAAAAAATATTATTTAAATATTAAAATAATATTATATATATACATATAACATATATATATTATATATAATATAATATATATTACATATACATAATATATATATTATTATATAATATATATAATATTAAATAATATAAAAAAAAAAGGAATTAAATTTTAATTTAAAAAACAATGCCCTAATATGGGCGTAGGCCCCTCCCATATGGGAGTGGCCAGGCTGCCATGCAGCCTCCCCCGTATGGGGGATGCTGTGTGGGTAGCGCCACTGCCTATGGGCAGCGGCACTGCTTCCACACACCGTCTCCCACTGGGGGGTGTTGTGTGGGCAACACCTCCCATATGGGTGACATGGGGGGGTGCAGGGCTTCGGCCCTCCCCTCCATGCCCTAATAAATTTAAATCCCCCTTTTTTTTTGCATAAAAAAAAACATTTTTTAAGTACTGCAGAAATAGGGCAGGGCAGTCCCCTGTATGTTTTAAAAAAACTTAAATTTTTGAAACAAAATTTTAATAAAAGAACATAGTATATATTTATAAATATATCTGTGTGTTCATATGCATAGGTATATTTACAAATATATACCTAGATTTTAATTCCCAGTCTTAACTATACAAAAGAACAACAAATTTTTGCAATACCCAAATAAGTTTGGCAACACCATAACTGGTTTAAATTTCAGTTTGAAAACACATTTCTTTCCTTTGATTTTCTTCCTATTTTCATTGTGCAAATTCTTGTTTTGATTTCCTTTCCTAAATCCAATAACAGTTTGCAAGATTTGAAATCATTTAACATGGGTTTTCATTGTAATTTCAATCAGCATTTCAAAGATTCTACCAACAGCATAATGAAAATTTGAAACTTATTTCCAAAAGAAAAATAGAAATGAAGGAGGAACCTAGTTTTTTCTCCACAAATAGAAGGATTCAAATGTTGCTTTTAGATCTCTTTCCAGCCCACAAAGAAATCCCCTTGCTTCTTCAAGATTCCAAGAACAAAAAGACCAAATCTTTGCTCCTCCTTTCTTCCACCATTTCCAAAAAAATAAAAATAAACCAAAATGAAATAGCAAAATGCTCTAAATAGAGTTTCCCCAATTTGGTCAAACCCCTAAAATATCCCCACCCACTAAATTTATTGCAAAATTTGGAGGATATTTCCAATTTTTAAATTTAAAACAATTTTTTATTTTCTAATTCAAATCTCATGCTTTTTTCAAAATTCTTTAAAACAAAAGAATACAATCTTTGCAAAGTATTTACTTTATCAACAATTTTCAAAAGTGAAATTAAAAACACATTTTCATTTATTTATTTATTTATTTTAATTTAACTCTAACTATCCAAACATGATTTATACATTTATTTTAATTAAATCTTTATATACAATAATGCCAAAAGAACTATCTAATTTAATATATCACCATTAATCTAATTACTCGATAAACTCAATCTAATTTTATTAATTAAATCAAATCAATCAATAAAATAAATAACATTTCAACATTGCAACTAAATATATTAAAACATCAATTTAACTACACAAGCCATTAAATAACCTCTATAATATGAAATTAAAAAAATACTCAAGGTGAAAAGGACCAAATTAAAACAACTAACCTGCCAACAACTCGACGACACACTATGACTAGGGTGATGACTTGGCATGGAAAACCTAGCTACTATCTCCTAATCGATTTTCATTGGTCAATGGACACGCTCAAACCTGTGAACCAGGTGGAGTCGATGTCATGTACCTGTCAACCTGTGAGCAAAGAGTACATCGAACATGCATATATATATAATATGATCAAACACACCACGAAGAGGAAATCTCAGAATCGTAGGGCACTCGCAAGCGAGTGATACAATCCTATCCCCTTCACCAATGCATAATTACTAACTGACGATTTTAACATCAATGATATGGTCAATAACATAAAACATTGTTAAATCAAATATCTTCTAAGTTAATCCAAAACATGCCATAAAGAAAACATCAGAATAAAATAACATCACTTCAAAATATAACATTCACATCATTTAACAATTGTGATCAGAAGTAACCAAGTTTCGAAGTCACATAAAAATAGAAACAACATAGCAAGGAAGAACACTGCCGAACAAAAGAGCCAAAACGGAGGGGTGTTACATATCTTTGATTTTTTTTTTTTTTAAATATTTTTTTATTGGTTTATTTGGATATTTGTTCAAGATGATAAAACAATATTTTTAGTGGGTTGTTATAAAATATAAAAGAAAAAAATTAGACAATAACTTATATATTAAGTCATATTTTTTTAATAGATAAATGTGACATCATCATTTTTATGTGATTTATAGAAATTAAATTTTGAGATATTTATAATTTTTTGTTTGTTACATAATTCCTTAAATAAAATGATATTGTTTATAGTTATCTTCTATTTAGTGCAATTTCAATTAGTTTTTGTGATTCTAGTATGGAACATTTCTTTTTAATAGCTTTAGATTTTAATAGGTCAACTCTTGAAGTTGACTAAATGAATTTTAGATCTCTTAAGGATGGCACCATTGATCAAGAAACCTTTAAGTTTCATTCCCAATGACTTTCATGAAGTAAGGTTTATATGTGTATGTTGATAGTCCTATGTATGTAGTTTTACTATTCTATAAATTAATAATTCACACAAATTGATATATCATTTTAATTTAATATGATACATTTGAAAAAGGATCACGTCAAGATTTATGCTTTGAAACTGGGTTAATACCACATTGCTCTATCATAGGAATGGTTAGATTCAACGCTATATAAAGCTTGACTATGGGATTATTTCATTTCATTTTGTTGAAGCCACTCATTTAAATGCCTTCATTAGACATGGAACTTGGATGTCCATATTTATTTTCTTGTATTTTCTCCTAGGGTCCATGATTTTGTAATATCAAACATAAAAAATTTAAAGATTTTTATTTGGATTGAATTTATAGGATCATCCTTTCCCTACAACCCATTTTGTATTTATTATCCTTCTCATTAAGTAGAGTTGTTTGTGTAGAAATAGATAAAATTTGCATTAATCTTCTATAGAAACACTTTTATGTTGAATTTAAACTTTTAAAAGAAATTAAGAAATCCATAGACATTTAGATTGGTGGTATACATCATGTTAATTGTGTATCTTATGTACCAATCATACCAATATGTGTTTGAGTTTCAATCATTTAATAATAAGATAAAATATTACCCACTTATTTCCTCCAATGCCAAACCATCTTCAAAGCTTGCAAATGATTTCTTTTTAACAAAAATAAGGAAAAATAGACTATAATTGGTCACTAAAATGATAGCCACAATTATTATAGAAATGGTGCAAACCATAATGCTACTAATCATTCACCACTTGTAAAGATTTGACTTCCAAATATAGATATGGAATTTATCCCTTTGAGAAAGAAATTTTTTTATCACCAATAGATAAAAATTTTAAGAAGAAAAACATGCTCTAGGGAAAACTATTGATTGGATTTTTAACATGAGATAAGTCAAAAAAGGTCATCAAATATCTCTCTTAAAATGACATTGGAATATATTGTGAAGGTTTGTTTCCCATAAGCCTTCGTTGTACTAGGTTAATTGAGAGTTGTTGGTGTGAATGAGGTTTAGTACATTCAAATCCATTTTAGGATCTATTCCAACTAAGTTAGTTAAGTTAGGGATTTCCTAGAGCATAATTAAGTTATTTAATTTATTTTTTCTTTTTATCTCATATCATATGATTATGACACTTATTATAATCCTAAGTTGTCTCATATCTCACCCTTTCCTATCTAAGAAATATTTCTCTATACAATGAAATCATCCTATTGTATCTTTTATTCATTATATTACTATTTGAAATATAACATTCATTATTGCTTCTCTCTTGTGTCGATGGTTCTTTGGTGTTGTACAAATTCTTTCACTTGTGATTCCTTAAGATGAATTTAACATGGTGTTAGAGCTTTTAATCTACAAGTTCTCAATTTTAGAGATACTAGATCAAGAATTTTAACTTGGTGCATCATGGTCTAGATCTTACTTCTATGAAGATTAAGGTTCAATCTACATTCTAAATCCTATTTATGTAATTATTATATGTCATTATTTATTTATGCACTCATAAGGGGTGTTTGAATTAATGATAGTGAAAAATTAATAAATAGTTATTGTATTAATGAGAAGATGAGGTCAAATCATGGTTCGCTAATTTTTGGGGAGTTATGACAATCTAATAAGACCTTTTTATATCAATTATTATTCTACAGAAAATAAAGTAAGAGTATCTTCTATTATATAGAAATTGTATGACATGCTTAAAATAGTGAGATTATTTCTATTCAACTATGGAAAACTTTTAAGAGTATCACATAATTAACAAAGATTGTATGGAGTGCCTACACTAGTGAGATTATGTAAGAATTATGTAAGATACTATGTTTAGAATATGCAAAGGTCACATAGATTCTTGGAATTTCATTTTTTAACATTGTTTTGACCTATGGTAATGTTCTCTAGTGGTTTTTTTGGAATCTATAAGTCTATATATTGAGGGCTTGAGATGAAGACATGATGAGAATTTTAAAAGAACATAGATGTTATCAAATTACATGCAAGATTGAAGGAAGTTGAATATATTGAAATCTCTGTAACACCCCTTCGTTTTGGATATTTGGATCAGAAGTGTTTTCTTGGTAATGCTTTGTTATGCTTATGATGTGACTGTGGAACTTGGTGATCATTTGATCATGAACTGATTAGTGATACATATGTTATATTATAATTTGATGATTGTGTCTAAATATGCTTTGACTTTATAACTTGGTTGCTTTTGATCACAATTGTTAAATGATGTGAAAGTTATATTTTGATGTAATGTTATTTTATTTTGATGTTATCTTTATGGCATGTTTTAGATTAACGTAGAAGATATTTGATTTAATAATGTTTTATGCTATTGATCATATCATTGATGTTAGATGCGTCAATTAGTGATACTGTATTGGTGAAAGGGACGAATTGTATCACTCGCTTGTGAGTGCCCTACAATTCCGAGATTCCCTCTTCACGGTGTGTTTGATCATATTATATATATATTGCACGTTCAACATGCTCTTTGTTGTAGGTTGACAGGTACATGACATTGACTCCACCTGGCTTCACAAGTCTGAGCGTGTCCATTTACCAACGGTAATCGATTGGGAGATAGTAGCTAGGTTTTCCATCCCAAGTCCATCGTCCTGTTGTAAGTTGTGGTGTCATGACTGAAGTTTTGTCCTTGTCATTATGTAGTTTGATTGTTAAGTATTTATTTAATTTATGGTTAGTGCTTAATTAATTAATCTTATTTTATAAAATAATTAATTAATGTTGCATTGTTACTTGATTTAATTGTTAGTTAAAAGTCAAATTTAAATATATTGTAAATTAAAAAGTATTTAATTAATTAAAATTTAAGAAATTAAATTAAATTAATAATGACAAGGATAATTAAATATTATCTTTTTATTAATATTAAATTAGAAAATCATGTGCGGATAATATCTTGATTAAATAAATTATTTTAATTAAAATTGTAGATAAATTGTGCTTTTAAAAGCTGGAAAAAGGACCAATAAGGGAAGAGGATTTTTTGAGAAAAGAAAGCGGAAGAGTTTTATTGATTTTTTTTTTTTATATTTATTATGTTTAGGAGGAAATTATTCTGGGACTGGAGTTTTTTTTTCTCTGTGGTTTTGATCTGTAAAAGAAAAAGAATAGTTTTGGGGGTTTTGACCAATTCGGAGAAAAAACTCTATTTTGCAGAAAATAGGATCTCATTAATATTCAATCTTTCAATTTGGAGAAAAGGCATGGGATCTAAGTTTGATTTGGCAATTTGGAGAAAATTTTTCTAGTGGGTGGTTTTGATTTGGATTTGTGAAGGAGATTGAAGGTGTGCTTGAGCTAGATTTCAAGAGGAATTGAAAGCTCCACTCGAATCTTCAAGTTTGGAGAAAAATCAGGTTCCTCTTGTTCTTGTTTTGTTCATTTTGAAATTACCTTAAATCCTTGTTTTAGATTGTTGAAAATCTTGGTTATACTATGTGAATATTTTCTGGGGTTTGGAATTTCAATTGAATAAAAATCCATATTAGATCTTGTTTGTGAAATTGCAAAATCTTGTTGAAATCTAGAAGACAAATAAATAGAATCTTGTAGAAAATGAAAAAAATGAAACAAAGGAAACCAAAATACCTTATTGGGTATTTGGGAAATTTTTATCTTCATTTGGAATTTAGTTTTAACTGTGTATGTTTTTCTGGAAATGATTTGCCCAATTTGGGCTGTGTGAAATAATATATTCTTATGAATAACCAGTATTACTTTGCATATAAAATTTATGAAAGCTGGATACCTTAAAAGTTTTGTTTTAAAAAATAAGGTTTGCTATGTGAGATTCGGGGTTTTACATTTTTTTGTTAATGAAAAAATGAAAATTTTGGATGGAAAATAAAATTTAGAATAAAAATTTTTATACAGGGTTTGTTTTGGGTTGGGCACTGCCCACGACCGCCCTAATGGAGGCGCCACCTGCGGAGGCCGCGCCCAGCACAGCCCACACAGGTTGCGCCCCCATGTGGGGGAGGCTGTTGGGTAACAACCCTCACGTGGGAAGCCTTGAGGGCTTCGCAGTCTACACAGGGGCTGCGACCCCTGTTTGGGCTGCGCGGCCCACAAAAATTTGTGCTTCGGCCCTGTGTTGTTTTAAAAAAAAACAATTCATTTTTTTATTTGTGTTTTAGTTTTATTAATTAGTATTTAATATATTTTATATTTTATATGATATGTTTAATATTTAATATTATATATATATAATATTAATATTATATATGTAACAATTAACATTATATATATAATATTTAATATAACATATATAATATTTAATATTAGATATATAAATAAAATATTTAATATTATATAATAAGTGCATTTAAATAATTTGGTTATTGTTAATAGTTTATATATATATATTAAATGAGTATATATATTAAATGATTTCAGAAATTGGAATTTAAATTAGTTGATTGATATCAAAATAGAATTTAAGTATATAAAAATAATAATGATATTTCACTTGACATATTTAAATGAATATCGTATTGATAAAGAGGAAATGCAATTGACGTATGATCGAAGGTTTTATTGAAAATATTGATTTTGATTAAGTTATTGATACTATGTGGAAATATAGATCAAGTAATTTAATTAAATGTTTAATTATTAAAATAGTTGATTATGCATTTATTAAGATGCTTTGAATATGAATCTAATTGTGAACCTTAGAATAAAATATTGTTTTAATCTTAATCCGATGACGTTATTTATTTAAATGTTGGATTATGGAACATGATTGTAAAACTTAGGGAATATAATCATGAAACTAGAAAAATGATTGATTATTTTAGTCGAATGATTGTATTTATTTGAACGCTTTGATTAGAGAAGTTACTTGTAAAATTTAGAGTAGATGATTAGGTTGTAAATACTTCAATGTTGGCAAGTGAATTTGATGTATTTGATTGAGTAAATGCAAGATTGAAAACTATGTTTGACTGGGTTTAGGAAACCCTAACATTAGATATTAAGTTTCCTAGAATGCTTTTCTATCATGTTTCTTTCATTCTCCATGTCGGGCAAATGGGGTTAAGGGTCTATGTAAGTCTTCCAGAGAAGTTCTCTAGAGTGGGATGTTTTGTGTAGAGGTTCAATTTGTGAATCACCTTGGGTATGGTGTAGAGTTGTACTATGATGTTGTACCCGGTTTCCACGAACGGGGATTTGTGCCTCCTGGGAAATAGGAGAGGGCAATGAGATTTGTACCTCTTTTGGAAGGAGTGTGTTTTCGTATTTGGTTTCCTCCAGTGTTCGGAGTGAGTTTCCTTATTTTGTTTCCTCCTTGGATTGGAGAGGTTATGTTGTCTAGTTACCAATTGTGGTATTGTACCTTGTGTGTTGTCGATAGGAGAGTGGCTCTTTGTGGGGGTTCGGCACACAGGGGTGCCAGGGTAACTCATCTAGAGTTTAATTAAGTGATAATTTAAATAAATTAATGGGAATCTTTCACACTAATAAAGATAATGGATGCCTCTCTTGTCAAGCAAATGAATAATAAGGCTCAAGATGAGATGGGATGCATAGTTTTGCGTGAGGGTCCAGCGGCCGGTAGAGGCAAGCCAGGGTAACCTAGGATGGGGGTTTGGTAGCCTAGGAAGGTTGAGACAAGGTAACTCATGGAAATTTATGCATGACACTCTTCCTATGTCGACAGTTAATCAGTTATTGTGTGATGTACATGATCTTTGTTCTCTAGAAGTATTGTAACCTTGTGTTATGTGATATTGTGGTTGTAGTTATTTCTGTTCAGTTATGTTTTAGCCTGTGTCTAGTGGTAGATGGTCTTGTGTAGGAATTCCTTGTTACTATCTCCTAGCACGGAGGGAGTGGAACCTTTGGGATTCCATATAGTCCGGTGGCATGTGCTTCGTAAATCTGTTGGTTCTTCTTCTTGTTCGTGTGGTCATGGTTTCCAGTTGGAAAGCTCGTGGGATGCAGTGTCTTCTCACACTTCATTCTTTTAGTCGATCTTGTATTTTACTACCCCTCATTTGCTATCAAGGTGGAATTTTTAATATGTAATCATACTTATTGGATTCGTCTCATTCGGGGAATAAGTATTGTAAACATGTTGTAAGCTATATTGTTTGGAATCATCTGGCACTTCATATTCTTGGATGTAAATTTATTATGAATGGAATGTATGTGAACTTTAATTGTTAAGTAATTATATGATATGGTTTTAATTCATGTTCCACATTTGGTTTCAGTAAAACAGTCTTGTAGCCTTAGGGAAATGGTTGGCAATGGTTAAGTTAACTTGTATGTTAATTGTTCTTATTTAAAAAAAATTGGTTCGTTTGTTTGGTAAATTGCAACTTTCCCTAGGGTTGCATGGCGGGGCATTACATATGGTATCAGAGCCCAAGTTTAAACACTAGGAACTTTGGGACCCATTAGGTTGTTAGCTGTTTAGAGATTTTTTTTGTGTACCTTGTCTTATGTTGTGGTGTGTATCTTTTCAGGATCATGCCACCTAAGCGGGGTCGTAAGGGTCGTGGTTGTGTAGGCGGTCAAGGAGGTAATCAACAGGATACACCTCCCATTAATCCCCATGTTTGTGATCATGTGGATCATCAAGCTTCTTAGTTTGTGCCTGAGGTTAGTGTTTAGCATCAGGATCCACCAGGGATTGGCGATGCTTAGTTGTGTCGCTTGCTTGAGGAGACTCTTGCTTGTATGGGGCCTAGGCCGGATAGGGATCAGGAGGTTGTAGGAGATGGATCAGGAGGTTGTAGGAGAGAGAGATTAGGTTCCAGCTCCATCTAAGGTAGACATGGCTACTCACATGAGAGATCTCCTTAGAGCGCATCCACCCACTTTTGATGGTATGGGCAGTGGTTCAAAGGCTGAGACTTGGTTGTTTGATTTGAATATGTGTTTTTCCATGCATCTATATGGTAGCAACACCAAGGCTAGGTGTGTGATCATGCACTTGAGGGATTTCGCATCTACTTGGTGGAGGTTAGAGGAGGAAAAGCTCCATTTGGATATTGGCACTATATCTTGGGAGTTGTTCCTAGAGTGATTTAGAGCTCGATTCCTTTCAGATCATTAGCGTCAGCGCCATGGAGATGAGTTTCATGCCCTACGACAAATGGATATGTCAGTAGAATAGTATGAGTGTCACTTCTTCGAGCTCAAACAGTTTGTAGGCATAGGTGATGACTAGGGTATGTTAGTACAACAGTTCATTAGGGGTTTAAACCCCCATATTAGTGCTGGTGTTTGGGTATTTGAGCCAAAGACCATGGAGGTAGCTTTAGATAAAGCTCACATTGTTAAGGAGAATTTTGCTTTGGTTTTAGGAGGTCAGGTGGGAGTTCAGTTTGGTAGTGCAAGTTCTTTTGGTGTTGGTTCACAGAGTGGTCGATCTTAGGCTACAGGGTTTTCTAGAGGGCATCAGTCACCCGCTAAGGGTGGACAACAGTAGTCTTCATAGTCTAGACAGCAGAATTCTCAGTCCCAACCCGTTAGAAGATGGAGGCAGAAGAAGAGAGATAGGAGTTGGATGCAGGCTCATCGTGATTAGTTTTATCATCCTGCTCAGAGTTCTCAGTCAGCATATAGTGGAGGTGGTTTTCCACAACCTAGTGGACCTCTAGCTGTGTAGGGTTTTAGTAGAGGTACAAGATGTTTCTCTTGTGGTCAGTAGGGCCACTTTGCTCGTGAATGTCCTTAGCGGGGCAATTCTGGTTTTATTTAGAGGCCAGCAGTTTCCGAGCCGACAGTAGGAAATGCAGGTCGATCGCATAGGGCATTCACTATAGTGGATACCCGTCAGGTTGAGCATCTGGGTACAATTCATCCTTTAGTTTCAGGAGTTGATCCTCGTGGATCGAGGTTCTGAGCTAGTTAGTGTTTAGTTGGTTGAGGGAGTTCTATCCCTATTCTTGTTTGTAGGCTTCTAGGAGTAAGCCTAACACTAGGGGGGGAGGATGTAACACCCCTCTATCTTGGATATTTGGATTAGCAGTGTTTTCTTGGTAATGCTTTGTTATGCTTATGATGTGATTGTGGAACTTGGTGATCATTTGATCGTGAACTGATTAGTGATGCATATGTTATATTATAATTTGATGATTGTGTCTGAATATGCTTTGACTTTAGAACTTGGTTGCTTTTGATCGCAATTGTTAAATGATGTGAAAGTTATATTTTGATGTAATGTTATTTTATTTTGATGTTATCTTTATGGCATGTTTTAGATTAACGTAGAAGATATTTGATTTAATAATGTTTTATGCTATTGATCATATCGTTGATGTTAGATGCGTCAATTAGTGATACTATATTGGTGAAAGGGACGGATTGTATCACTCGCTTGCGAGCGCCCTACAATTTTGAGATTCCCTCTTCACGGTGTGTTTGATCATATTATATATATATTGCACATTCAACATGCTCTTTGTTGTAGGTTGACAAGTACATGACATCAACTCCACCTGGCTTCACAGGTCTGAGCATGTCCATTTACCAATGGCAATTGATTGGTCGATAGTAGCTAGGTTTTCCATCCCAAGTCCATCATTCTGTTGTAAGTTGTGATGTCATGACTGAAGTTTTGTCCTTGTAATTATGTAGTTTGATTGTTAAGTATTTATTTAATTTATGGTTAGTGCTTAATTAATTAATCTTATTTTGTAAAATAATTAATTAATGTTGCATTGTTACTTGATTTAATTGTTAGTTAAAAGTCAAATTTAAATATATTGTAACTTAAAAAGTATTTAATTAATTAAAATTTAAGAAATTAAATTAAATTAATATTGATGAGGACAATTAAATATTATCTTTTTATTAATATTAAATTAGAAAATCATGTGCGGATAATATCTTGATTAAATAAATTATTTTAATTAAAATTGTAGATAAGTTGTGTTTTTAAAAGCTGGAAAAAGGACCAATAAGGGAAGAGGATTTTTTGAGAAAAGAAAGCAGAAGAGCTTTATTGATTTTTTTTTTTTGATTTATTATGTTTAGGAGGAAATTATTCTGGGACAGGAGTTTTTTTTTCTCTGTAGTTTTGATCTATAAAAGAAAAATAATAGTTTTGGGGGTTTTGACCAATTCGGAGAAAAAACTCTATTTTGCAGAAGATAGGATCTCATTAATATTCAATCTTTGAATTTGGAGAAAAGGCATGGGATCTAAGTTTGATCTGGCAATTTGGAGAAAATTTTTCTGGTGGGTGGTTTTAATTTGGATTTGTGAAGGAGATTGAAGGTGTGCTTGAGCTAGATTTGAAGAGGAATTGAAAGCTCCACTCAAATCTTCAAGTTTGGAGAAAAATTAGGTTCCTCTTGTTCTTGTTTTGTTCATTTTGAAATTACCTTAAATCCTTGTTTTAGATTGTTGAAAATCCTGGTTATGCTGTGTGAATATTTTCTGGGGTTTGGAATTTCAATCATAAAAATCCATGTTAGATCTTGTTTGTGAAATTGCAAAATCTTGTTGAAATCTAGAAGACAAATAAATAGAATCTTGTAGAAAATGAAAAAATGAAACAAAGGAAACCAGAATACCTTATTGGTTATTTGGGAAATTTTTATCTTCATTTGGAATTTAGTTTTAACTGTGTATGTTTTTCTGGAAATGATTTGCCCAATTTGGGCTGTGTGAAATAATATATTCTTATGAATAACTAGTATTACTTTGCTTATAAAATTTATGAAAGCTGGATACCTTTCTTAAAAGTTTTGTTTTAAAAAATAAGGTTTGCTATGTGAGATTCATTCTGGGTTTTACCAGGACAGAGTTTTGGTTTTTTGTTTTCATTTTTAAACGAAAATGGTGTTAATGAAAAACATTTTTTTCATTTTCAAATGAAATTATATTACTGGAAAATAAAATTTAAATTAAATTTTTGTTTTTAGGGATAAAAATCGGTCATTCGTCAGAGGGGGTCATTTAAAAAAAAAAAAATTAAATTAGAAAAATTTTATGCAGGGTTTGTTTTGGGTTGGGCACTACCCACGACTGCCCCAATGGAGGTGCCGCCTGTGGAGGCCGCGCCCAGCGTAGTTCACACAGGCTACACCCCCATGTGGGGGAGGTTGTTGGGCAGCAACCCCCGCATGGGAAGCCTTGGGGGCTTCGCAGCCTACATAGGGGCTGCGTCCCCTATTTGGGCCGCGTGGCCCACCGAAATTAAGGCTTCGGCCCTGTGTTATTTTAAAAAAAATTAATTCATTTTTTTTATTTGTGTTTTAGTTTTATTAATTAGTATTTAATATATTTTATATTTTATATGATATGTTTAATATTTAATATTATATATATAGAATATTAATATTATATATGTAACAATTAATATTATATATATAATATTTAATATAATATATATAATATTTAATATTAGATATATAAATAAAATATTTAATATTATATAATAAGTGCATTTAAATAATTTGGTTATTATTAATAGTTTATATATATATATATTAAATGAGTATATATATTAAATGATTCGAGAAATTGGAATTTAAATTAGTTGATTGATATCAAAATAGAATTTAAGTATATAAAAATAATAATGATATTTCACTTGACATATTTAAATGAATATCGCATTGATAAAGAGAAAATGCAATTGACGTATGATCGAAGGTTTTATTGAAAATATTGATTTTGATTAAGTTATTGATACTATGTGGAAATATAGATCAAGTAATTTAATTAAATGTTTAATTATTAAAATAGTTGATTATGCATTTATTAAGATGCTTTGAATATGAATCTAATTGTGAACCTTAGAATAAAAGATTGTTTTAATCTTAATCCGATGACGTTATTTATTTAAATGTTGGATTATGGAACATGATTGTAAAACTTAGGGAATATAATCGTGAAACTAGAAAAATGATTGATTATTTTAGTTGAATGGCTGTATTTATTTGAATAATTTGATTAGAGAAGTTACTTGTAAAATTTAGAGTAGATGATTGGGTTGTAAATACTTCAATGTTGGGAAGTGAATTTGATGTATTTGATTGAGTAAATGCAAGATTGAAAACTGTGTTTGACTGGGTTTAGGAAACCCTAACATTAGATATTGAGTTGCCTAGAATGCTTTTCTATCATGTTTCTTTCATTCTCCTTGTCGGGCAAATGGGGTTAAGGGTCTATGTAAGTCTTCCAGAGAAGTTCTCTAGAGTGGGATGTTTTGTGTAGAGGTTCAATTTGTGAATCGCCTTGGGTATGGTGTAGAGTTGTACTATGATGTTGTACACGGTTTCCATGAATGGGGATTTGTGCCTCCTGGGAAATAGGAGAGGGTAATGAGATTTGTACCTCCTTTGGAAGGAGTGTTTTTTCGTATTTAGTTTCCTCTAGTGTTCAGAGTGAGTTTCCTTGTTTTGTTTTCTCCTTGGATTGGAGAGGTTATGTTGTCTAGTTACCTATTGTGGTATTGTACCTTGTGTGTTGTCAATAGGAGAGTGTCTCTTTGTGGGGGTCCGACACACAAAGGGGCACCAGGGTAACTCACCTAGAGTTTAATTAAGTGATAATTTAAATAAATTAATGGGGATATTTCACACTAAAAAAGAGAATGGATGCCTCTCTCATGAAGCAAATGAATAATAAGGCTCGAGAGTAGATGGGATGCATAGTTTTGCGTGAGGGTCCGGCGGCCAGTAGAGGCAAGCTAGGGTAACCCAGGATGGGGGTCCGATAGCCTAGGAAGGTTGAGCCAGGGTAACTTATGGCAATTTATGCATGACACTCTTCCTATGTCGACAGTTAATTAGTTATTGTGTGATGTACATGATCTTTGTTCTCTAGAAGCATTGTAACCTTGTGTTATGTGATATTGTGGTTGTAGTTGTTTCTGTTCAGTTATGTTTTAGCCTGTGTCTAGTGGTAGATGGTCTTGTGTAGGAATTCCTTGTTACTATCTCCTAGCACAAAGGGAGTGGAACCTTTGGGATTCCACATGGTCGGGTGGCATGTGCTTCGTAAATCTGTTGGTTCTTCTTCTTGTTCGTGTGGTCGTGGTTTCCAGTTGGAGAGCTCGTGGGATGCAGTGTCTTCTCACGCTTCATTCTTTTAGTCGATCTTGTATTTTATTACCCCTCATTTGTTATCGAGGTAGAATTTGTAATATGTAATCATACTTATTGGATTCATCTCATTCGGGGAATGAGTATTGTAAACATGTTGTAAGCTCTATTGTTTGGAATCATGTGGCACTTCATATTCTTGGATGTAAATTTATTATGAATGGAATGTATGTGAACTTTTATTGTTAAGTAATTATATGATATGGTTTTAGTTCATGTTCCACGTTTGGTTTCACTAACACGGTCTCGTAGCCTTAGGGAAATGGTTTGCAATGGTTAACTGAACTTGTATGTTAATTGTTCTTATTTATAAAAAAAAATTAGTTCATTTGTTTGGTAAATTGCAACTTTCCCTAGGTTTGCGTGGCGTGGCGTTACAATCTCTTTGCAGATAATATAAACTTGTCTTCTTTCTTATTCAAATTTTTTACCTAGAAGGGTTTTGACCGTGAAAATTTGTGTATTATGTGTATGGATCTTAATTATTGATAAGTTTCTTTGGTGCTAGTTCATACTAATTTAAATATCCATTGATAATATATATTTTAATTTCATATGTGTAACAATATTTTAAAGTTTCATACTGTAAGTGTTTCCTTCATTTCTAACATTTGGTATCAGAGTTTAGCTAGATTTTTTTTCTATTTGGTAGAAGTGTGAAAGTTTTATATGTTGTAGTTGGAGTTCTAGTTTTATAAATTTATATGTGTTAAAATCATGGCTACATGTACATCATGGATGGAAATTAAAAATTTTAATATAATAAATTATAAGCTATAGAATTTGAAAATGGAGGTTCTTCTTTAAGAAAGAGATCAATGGTTGGTTGCTATAAAATAAAAGTAACTTGATACAATTAATCAAGATGGATAAAAAGGTATGGGGCATAATCTAGTTGTGTCATATAGATTCTATTCTATTAAATGTCTCTTAGTAAAAGATTGCACAGACTTTATAGAAATATTTGGGTGAAACTCGGGTAAGTGCAAGAAGTTGGGTTCATGAAGAGGGGAATTTTTAGCCAATTTTTTTTTTTTGCATGAAACATGTACACAGTTTTAAAAAAAACATACACATTACAGATCGGGCACCCGAACCTAAATCTGAATGCGTATGCATTCAACTTCAGATACACAAACGTAGAATGCATATGTGTTATGAAATGCGTATGCGTTCATAATGCGTATGCATTTTGAAATGTGTACGCGTTCATAATGTGTATGCATTTTGAAATGTGTACGCATTCATAACCCATACACATTTTGAAATGTGTAGATGTTCATAACACGTACACATTTTGAAACGTGTACATGTTTCTTAAAGGTATTTATTTTTTTAAATAAGCGACTGTGTTTTCATTTTAATTGTTAGTTTGAGATACACCAGAGAAGGAGAAGCAAGATCATGTACATGTTTCGAAGGGATTGATTGAAGCAAATTTCCACTACCACCTCCTCCCATCAACACAACTGACCTCAGGAACCTCCAATTTTGTTTAATTTTTCCATTTTTTCCCTTTATATCTTGCTTTTTTGTTTTGTAATTATTATTTAGTTTTTGTTTGTTTAGTTTGTTTTAGTTTGGTATTTTATATTTTTTAAATTGCATTTAAAAAATCAAAAACATTGAAGCAAAACAAAGAACATTAAATTGTAAATTGAAAACCATAAAAACTAAACCTAAATTGAAAACATTTAACTTAGAAATCAAAACCCTAAACCCTAGGTTCCAAAAACCATAGGTCCCTAAAACTAATTTACCTAGGTTAATCCTTGGATTTAAACCCTAAAACATAAACCTAAAACCCTATTTACCCTAAAACCTAAACCTAAAACCCTAATATTTTCACCTTTTAGATAGTGCAACTTGAACTTGTACAATCAATACATTCAATGTAACCATTGGTGTTGAGAAATGAGGAGATGTTTCTTAACTAGTTCAACAAATCATAGCATAAATATATAAGGTTGATCTAATTAGGATTGATCATGTTGCTATGTTACAAGATTGCCATAATCAACTATAGTTTAAACATTCTCATGTTTTAGTATGGTTACAAGTTTCAATATCATTAGGATTAGTCATGTTGCTCTTGCTCATTGAGTAATTTTAATTTGGAAATTTCCCTCCTTCCTTGCTTTATTTTGTGCTGTCCTTTTCATTGGTTCTTAAATTTCACTTCCCATAATTTTAGAAGTATCCCTCCTTAGAGGTTTCTTAAATTTTTTATTTTACATCGATATATGTTTTCATGCCATCAAATCTCTAAAAAATTGTATAGTAAAGATCTAATTTCTTCCATTTTTGCATGATAAATTATGCACACCAATTCACATATATAAATATGATTTCAATGTACAACTATTTAAAAATTTAGTGAAGTCTTTGTACTTAAATAAGCCATTTTCAATATGTGAATAGAGCTCAAGCTCATCTTTGTTTATTTTGTACATTTCAATTACCACTAGCATATATCTATGTGTCGCTTTGAATGTCTTCTATTAATTGTTAATTATTATCTTTAGTATGCTTTGAAAAAAATGAATGAGATTATAAATTAATTTTAGTGTTAAACTTATAACCTCTTCTTAACTACTTTGTCCCACTATAGAGAACTTGTGTCTCTTATCATGAAATTTAAAAATTTAGATAAATCAATTTATGTCCTTGTATTTATTTAAATTCTATGTCATACTTGATAAATACATGTATTCACAATCTATATACCTTAGCTATATAGATATACTCTTGTTGGGAAACAACCACACCTATGACTAAACTTCCCCTCGCCCCAAAAAATAAAGCTCTAGAACTATAAAAAAACTTAGAAGAATAAATTACTTAGTGATGAATTAGTTAATTAATTATAGGCTTGATATTTATAAGCTCCATTGAGCACCCTTGTCTAACAAGAATCCTAATATAAATAGAATCTAGTATAATTTTTACTTGAATTAAACTATATGGTTTTCATCATTTACCCATTTTGACACTCATTCTTGAGTTTTTCATAACTTAAATTAGTGGGGACCTTTCCTTCACTTTTTCCACCTTTATATATGTAATAGAAGACACTCTAAACAACCCCTAACCTCCTATTAACACCCAATTTGAGAAATCAAAGTTATATATCTATATCATGTGTCATATTTAAATTCATTCTTTAGTCCTTTACCTATAGAAATTAAATGGTTATAGTTATAGTTAGAACTTACCTCCCTATTTTCACTGAGAGGTATCCTATGTAGCACATATAGATCTAACTCAAAATTATTTATAATTGAACCATCCCATTTATTAAAGGTTTAACATAAAATACCTAGATGAATTATGACAAATATGTCATCCTCTACAAAGTTTTGATGTAGAAGTATTAAATACTTGACTCAACATATGAGTTCCCTTTCCATGTACACAAAATGTAATTTGGTGCATCCTTAGATATTTTAGGTATCTTAATTATAGAATACATATTGATCTAAATTATATAGTGGATTTATATTTTAGATATACTTGATGATTTTGCTTGGAAGGGTTACTAAAAGGTGTTCAATAATTAGTTTTAAGTAACATGTAGGTAGGATTTTATTAAAATTTATGACCTTGGTTTTCCAATTATCTCCATTTTTAATTGCATTCTAAGAGTTGTTAGTAACAACAAACCCTTCATATTCACAACCACACACTAGACTCAATTTAATGTGTACATGCTATGGATTTTTAAAGTTATGGATTTTTTAATTTTATAAATCAAATTGTCTTCAAATGAAATGTATTTTGAATTTATGCATGTTCAATGTGATTTTTAAATATATTTAAAATTATGTGCATTATTTAATTAGTTTGTAGATATAAATTTTTTAATTGTTTAACATGTAGTTACAATTTCATTGTTCACATGGATCCAAAATTTAACATAGATAATTTTATGCATGATGCAAAAATTCCTACAAATCCCATACATCCAGATCTACCACCACAACAAAACCCCACACCTCCACACTCTCCACCTCCTAAACCCTTGCCCCCTATAGTAGATTAGGCTCAATTAAGAGAACGTTAGACAAAACCTTATTGTGATTCAGGGAAATATAGATTTGATAAAAAATGAGCCTAGAATCCCCCCAGTCTCCCATGGTTTATTGTTGATTCTATTCAATCTATTGATGCGAACCTAGATAGGTTCCATCAATGGAGAGAAGAGAGAAGACAATTCTATGTAGATGGATTGTCCTATAAAGAAATTAATGACCTTAAAATTATAAAACAATCTATGTGCCAACATTTTTTTAACCCCAAACAAACCAACCAATTCCAGCCACCAAAGAATGAATTTCAATTAAGCACCCACACATCGCTACACATTTTTGGGATAAATGGTCGATGGTTTTTGATAATCCACCACATGGCAATTCTAGCGTGCCCCTATACTTTTTGATAAATTTACGGGCTGGGTTTGAGTTGGGTTTAAAACCCAACTATTTTTATATGAGTTCATTTCAGGGAGTTGGGTGTGGCATGCCCCAACATAGACTAGGAGCATGTGTCCATCCTCATCGACATGCTCTGATTGCTCCTGTTGTTCATCCTCCTTCTCTTGGTGTTATCATTTCATTTCAACAACAAACCATGTTATCGACATTAGGAGCATTGAGCTTGCTTTCCAGACATCTCATTCATCAGACTACAAATGCGGTGGTTGAAGCGGCCAATAGAGAGCATGGATCCACTTCAGGTGACCCACATGCATTTGGGATGAAGTCATATATATGAATTTATTATATTCTAAGGATCATCCTACATAGGTATGTTCATCTTTTGGACTTAAATTTAGTTTTTTTGAAATGTGTAAAATTCATGTAAATAATTTAACATCAAATTATATATAATATATAGTATTAATTCAAGATGTGTTCAGTGTATATGCATGACTAGACGATGCCTGAAACTCAATATGATCATGTCTATATGTCGAGTGTTGTAGAGATGGGATCACCTTTTGGTCAGGTACTTGAACCAATATATATTAAATAATTTGTGTGGATATATCTAATTTAATTTGAATTTATACACATGTGTGAGATGATATATTATATCTAGATGCAGGGAGGTCATACGATACCTAGTACTGACCAGCCACAAGTTGTGGTGAGTGCTCTTGAGACATCGTCAGCTTAGGTTGTGCTTTCAAAAGTTTGTTAAGTTTAATTTAATACACATCATAGATCTAATTTAATTTTTTCATTTGCATACACATGTGTGAATTTTATCTATACAATTTTTTGTACATCTATATGCAGGGAATTCATGAGATACCCATTGTGGGCACACCTGAGACATAATCAACATTTACGCATGGGAAATCTCAAGTGCATGATCATAAGGTCATATCATTTGAGGTTGTAAACTTTAATAAATCTCCAATACAATTTTTATAGACCTTTTTAAAATATATATATTCGAGGTTTTAACATATTGTTTGATTTATATGAATATACAGGATATAGTAGATCGAGCATTTGGATCTTCTCAACTGATGGCTATGCTACCTGTTGAACAAAATGTGCTAGTAGATTCACATGATCATATGGTAATTTATGCATAATAATAATAATTTTTACTATATTTACTAGATATTTAATTAAATTTATTTTTATCTAAAAGTTTATATTTTCAAGTTTAAATATGTTTAATTATATCAAAATTTCTAAATAACTTTAAATCTAATTTCAAGTTTCTTGTACTCTTTTACAACATGATGCAGGTAGATATAGTTGATATGGAACAAAGAGGAGACTTGATATGAATGATCAACCTAATAGTTAGATGGTTTTAAATTTTATGGACTATAGATCTCTAGTTTTATTTAAATATATGTGTTGGATTTGACATATACATTTTGAACATGTTATTTCATGGACCATTTCACATACATTATATCGATTAATATTATCATATTTTTTTTTTTTATATCTATTGAATTGAATATGATGATTATATATGAAGTCAATTATGATCATGTTATGTTCATTTTGATGATTGATGATTAGCTATTTTCCAATTCTAGCAAATATTTGAATCAATAAACAAAAAATTATTTCCTTGTATTCACAAAATGCATAATCTATACAATTGAGAAATTATATAAAATGTGGTAAATACAAGACATGAAATGTATAATCTATAAAATTGGAACAAGATATTTAAAAAGTGACTAATAAGTTCATTGAAGTTCATACATTGAAGAAACATATATAATGTATATTAATGTTTAATACAACTATATAACATGATGAAACATATATGTGTATGTAGATACAATTAAAGCTTATCAAATTCTAGGTCAAGAACACAAATTGATATTTGCAAAGTCTCTTGATAAAATAATTTTACAATGACAATCACATGGTAGACCGACATGATGAGAACTTGCAAAAATAATTAATGTAAGTAAAGTAACTATATGTTTTATGATTCATTTAAGTAAATAATTCATGCGAGAAAAGAACAAGATATAGTAAATATTAGGAAACAAGATCTTATAAATTCCATACAAATTCAAATGATGTTTTCCATAGGATGGATTAAGGGGACCTAAGAGGATATATATTAAGGGGGGTCCTAAGAGAATGCCTTAAGGGGAGTTAAGAGAATGGCTTAAGGGGATGCAAGAGGGTGGATTAAGGAGAGTTAATAGAATGACTTAAAGGGATGTAAGAGGGTGGATTAAGGGGAGTTGATAGAATGACTTAAAGGGATGTAAGAGGGTGGATTAAGGGGATGCATGCCATGAACACTAAGATATGGCTTAATGGGTCCTAAAAGGATGGATCAAGGGGAATTATGAGAGTGAATTAAGGGATGCATAATTGTGGATTAAGGGTATGTAAGAGGATATGACTTAAGGGTCCTTTAAGAGGATGACTTAATGGGATACAAGAGGGTGGATAATTAAGGGGAGTTGATAGCAAGACTTGAAGGGATGTAAGAGGGTAGATTAAGGGGAGTTGATAGAATGACTTAAAGGGATGTAAGAGGGTGGATTAAGGGGATGCATGTCATGAACCTTAGGATATGGCTTAACAGGTCCTAAGAGGATGGCTTAAAGGGAATTATGAGAGTGACTTAAGGGATGCAAGATTGTGGATTAAGGGGATGTAAGAGGATGGCTTAAGGGGATGAAAGAGGTTGGATTAAAGGGAGTTGATAGAATGAATTGAAGGGATGTAAGAGGGTGGATTAAGGGGACTTGATATAATGAATTAAAGGGATGTAAGAGGGTGGATTAAGGGGATGCATGTCATGAACCTTAGGATATGGCTTAACAGGTCCTAAGAGGATGGCTTAAGGGGAATTATGAGAGTGACTTAAGGGATGCACGATTTTGGATTAAGGGGATGTAAGAGGATATGACTGAAGGGCTCTTTAAGAGGATGACTTAAGGGGTTGCAAGAGGGTGGATTAAGGAAAGTTGATAAAATGATTTGAAGGGATGTAGGAGGATGGATTAAGGAAAGTTGATAGAATGACTTGAAGGGATGTAAAAGGATGGATTAAGGGGTGTTGAGAGAGTGACTTAAGGGGATGCAAGTGGATGGATTAAGGGTAGATATACGAGGATATGGATTAAGGGGTCCTAAGAGGATGGCTTAAGGGATGTTGAGAGAGTGACTTAAGGGGATGCAAGTGGATGGATTGAGGGTAGATATATGAGGATATGGATTAAGGGGTCCTAAGAGGATGACTTAAGGGGTGTTGAGATAGTGACTTAAGGGGATGCAAGTGGATGGATTAAGGGTAGATATATGAGGATATGGATTAAGGGGTCCTAAGAGGATGGCTTAAGGGGTTATGAGAGTGACTTAAGGGGATGCAAGTGGATGGATTAATGTTAGATATACGAGGATATGGATTAAGGGGTGTTGAGAGAGTGACTTAAGGGGATGCAAGTGGATGGATTGAGGGTAGATATACAAGGATATGGAGTAAGGCATCCTAAGAGGATGGCTTTAGGGGTGTTGAGAGAGTGACTTAAGGGGACAAAAGATGATGGATTAAGGGTAGATATATGAGGATATAGATTGAGAGGTCTAATAGAATGGATTAAGGGGAATTAATAGAAAGACTTAAGGGGATGCAAGAGGATGGATTAATAGTACATAAGAGGATGGCTTAAGGGGTTTTAAGAGAATGACTTAAGGGGATACACAATCAATTATATTTTTTTTATAAAATGACAATGAATTAAATTTAGTTTTTATTTATACTATCAATTAAATGCATTTAGAACTATATATAGTTATCGTCTCTAGATTTGAATTGCATTGTTATATATGTGAATACCCTCTCTTTTTTGTAAAGAATCTAGTTTTAGAAGACCTGAAACAAAAAATTATATAAAACTTTAATTAGGAAATGACTAAAGACAAATACATATATCAATTAAATATATATACAAATATATACTTACCAATATTTATTTACTTTGTTGTACCATCTGCATCCTATCTTTTTTGTAATGCATCTATGGTTGTATCATGATCATCCATTGACAGTGTCCATAAAAATTTATTAGCATACCTCCCTTGATATCTAACTTGTTTTATATTGGTTGCCAAAATCAAATGTGAATAATGTATAATCTTCTTGTGTCTTTCATAATCTTCAAATGTAGGAAAGCCATTCTTTCTTATCAAATATTTTCAAATCCAAGTGCCAACAAAAACCACTGAACCAATTAGATACTCAAAGTTGTCATCATCCACTCTAGGATGTACCAACTTATGTTTTCTCTCAACACATCTAGCCAACCAATACTCCATCTCCTCTTCATTCCTCTCAGGTGCAACAACAACATACACATGTGCTACAATAGTAAATGAAAAATTCAATAAAGGGTGACTCATATTTAATTCACATATAAACATGAATACATATAAAATTCAACTCAATAAACAATGTACCTTCTTATACAAGATCCAAAAAATGATCATAATCATCCGATGCGACCACTTGCTTATCTTAAATTGTCATTCCATGTTCAACATGTGTTGATGTAGGTGTTAAGTCTCTTTGTTGGCATTGTTTGACCCATTTTGTATTTTCACACACCTTCCAATCACCTGTAATACAAAATTGACAAAATCATGCCAACTCCCTTGTCCATATGTTCCATGTGTTTGCATTTGAACTCTTAAACGAATGCCATTTTGTAGATCCATTAATTGTTTTACAATCTTGTCAAGAAAAAATATCATTTTCTTCAACTAACCAAAAGAAGCATCAAATTTTTGAGCTCTCAGTTGTTCTTGTAGATAATTTGGTATTGCACCAATCTACAATTGCACGTGCATCTCTAAATTTCACAACATCCTCAAATTTTAGTTGCTCTCTATCAAGAGCTCTTTTCACACATGCACCTACTCCATCGTATTCTCCCTTACCATGACCAGCTTGAAAAAAATTCCATGTGCTAGATATTATTTTCCTTATGAATGAGCTACATAACCAATAAAACATTCTAGCTTTTTCGAATTGACCCATGCAATTATTCGACCATATGAGATGTTCTAGCATTTTAATTCTTCTCTTTTAATTTTTTATGAAATATATCAAAACAATATTGAACAAACTCAGATGAATGTAATTTATTATCACTTACATAAAAATGGTACTCTCTCAAAAAAATTATATTGTCTTCTCTACTATCATCTACATCTTTATAAACAATATGAACAAATATAGCTACTTGCATTGGATTATAATACTATGATTGAATTTCTTCTTGTGGAGCAAGGACATAATTTTCAACAAAATCCACATTTGACAATATAGTTCCAATTGGGAATGTGTTTTTACATAAACAAAATTGATTATTAAGCCAATGAGCATAATGAGAGTGTTGAACATATTTAGGTACAATCTTATCTTTAAATTCTTTAATAAATGCATGCACACTAAATTTTTCCACAATTAGCTCACAACACTTTCCAGTTTTTCCATCTTTTAAAGAATACTCAACATTTTTCATTTTTTTTACATCCACTAATTGTTGTCCAAATTCATCTAAACTAATTTCATACATACATTCTCCTAATAATGAAAAGTTACCACATCTATCACATTCTCCATAAATACATGCTTTTAAATAAAATATGTTTTTTATTAGAGGGTTCACAAAACAAACCTGTGATTAAATCTTTGATTCTTTTAGGTGGCATATTAATACCACAAATGTCTTGGATAATTTGGTTGGCATGCAAAGTGCATTGTATCTATCAAAAACTATCGTAATAATAATAGAATTGTACATGAGTCTTAAAAAAACAAGAGATTCATTTCTTATTAATTCTAACATACCAAGGTTTACACTTTTCTAATGATCTTTCACTAATGTTAATATTCAATGGTAAGATTGAAGCATCTTTTTTTTTATATATATAATTCAGTTTGAGTCATATCTAAGAGATGCTTTTGATGAGGTTCACGAATTTTGGAACCCACCCTTAATTTTAAGACATCTATAATGTTAGGTGATACTCTTGTATTATCATGCAAAAGTTTATTGATTAAATATTTAATTTCATTAGTTAATGTCATGCCTGATCTTGGGAGTCTACCACTAAAACTGCAACATTGATTAACTGGATCCTTTTCAATACTTTCTCTTCTTTTAGTAGCTCTTATCAAAGTTTTAAGATTTACTTTTATACACTTACTAATCTTACTTAACATTCTTTTATTTGAAATTGCTTTATCAACTAGAGCAATTGTTATTGCACGACTATCTGCATTCTTATATTTAGATTGACTTTTCTTACCTATAAAATCAATAGCATTAGCAACACTAGATATGACTTGTTCTACTGAATCATCATTTTTTATATTTTTTTACAAAAATACCTAATTTTTTTATCACTTTTTTCATTTTCGACATTCTCATCAGTTGTAATGCCCTGTCATGTAAACCCGAAAGAACAACTAAAAACAAAACAATTTATTTTTAAGTACTTTTTTTTTATGTAATATTATTTTTAAATTTTTTTTAAATATATATATATATTTAAAAAGTATTCTTAGACAATCTGTATTGTTTGGAAAATTTGTTCACAATTTTTCTATAGGAAACCAATATTTTCAAAGAAATAATTTTATTTATTTATTTATTTTAAATTTGTCTAAACAAATAAATTAATTTAGAGAAATAGATTTAAATCATATTCATCCACAAGCAAACTGGATATGGGGTTTTCCTAATTTTAACAAGAAGGTTTTCAATCCAAAACTTAAGAGGTCTCAAAATATCTCTACTTATTTTCCACTATTTTTTTTCTATTGTTTCACAATAATTTCTTTTCCATGAGGCTCTCTAATTTTATTGTAAAAATTTCTATAGAGGTAACAAAATAATCATGGAAAAACTTCAACAGCAAAGAACAATTTGTTTCTACAGAGGAACTTTTAACAAAATTTTCTATAGCTCGACTTACAACTAATTCATGGAAATTTCCTCTTACACGAACAATTTCAGGAAATCTTTTCAAAACAAGAAAACAACTAGATTAATAATAAAGAACCTGTCTTCCTAAAGCTTGAAGGTACAAGGGTTGGAGCAAAGCTTCACCTCTAAAATTTCAACTTCTAAATCCTTTCCAAAAACTTCATCTCCAGCTAGAAGCAAAATATGAGTCTAAAACATATGCTAAAAATCTCCACAAATTTTAACTAGAAACCCCCAAAACCCAAAAACTATTCTACAACCAATTTCTTTCCATGAAGAAACTTCCTGCCATTCACCACATGCCAATATTCTCTCCGAGAATATTTTAAAACAATAATTTTTATTAAATTCTCACTCACTCCTGTAAATACTCTAATTATAAATTAACTAATTTTAATTATTTTTCTTTTAATAATAATAAAGCATTATATGCTATTTAATGAATTTAAAAATTCAAAAATTAATACCACTACCTTAAGCAAATTTAAAATTCTAATTCACATTATAACATCTATTATTTTTATTTAAACTATCCACTCAGTCAAGAAAATTTAATTAATTATTTTAACTATAATTTTGTACAAATAATTATATCAACTAAATAACATTAATTAATCACACATAAAATAAAGATTAATTAAATAACAACTATTCACAAATAAATAAATAAACAATAACAAACAATATTAAAATAAATACAAGGTCAAGACCACGACATTGTAAAACTCACCACAAGGTGACGAACTTGGGATGGGAACACTTTCTTATCATCTCCATTTTCAACATAATACCTGTTGGGTTTATGGGAGATGCTCAAACCAGTCAAGCAGGTGGAGTCGGTGTCCAATACCTACATCTCACATAGAAAAAAAGCCAAGTAGCATGTAAATCTCCATTGCAGTCACAACATGAAAGGTAATCATGAGGTAGCAGGGCACTTGCAAGTGAGTGATGCCACTCTTTCCTTTCACCAAGACTCACTAGCAAACACATTAGAACAATAGCAACATAGAATCACAACATCACCACATATATTATTAAAAAAAATCATATCATAAGAAAATAGCATAATCACCACGTAATGTATCATCAAGCATCATAAGTAATGTCAAGTGTAGCAAACCAACCAAACTATGAATCAACACACAACCAAAATGATGAACTGATCACCCACACAAACCAAGTACAAAATCCACACATAAGAGTATCAACAACACGAGGGGTATCACATCAATTGTACCATGAGTTGACATTGGAATCCTAATTTCTTTGTATAAAAAAACATTTTTTATATTCTATTTCCATAAGTTCTAATTTTTCTCCATAAACTTTTGCACAAAGGCTATCTAGCACATCTTTTTCAAATGTAAGAAAAACATTTTCACCTTCATCCATACAAGGGGTTTGGTTTTCATTCACACAAGGGGTTTCATTTTCATTTTCAAATGTAAAAGGGATTTCATTCTCATTTGCATTCTCATAAGATATAATTTCATCATTTTTTTTGTTTTTGCATTGTTTCAACCATAGAATTATTGATATCATCAGTGGTGTATCCAACTTCATCTAAACAAGCAAGATCAATATCATCAAGACTTGGGTTTGAAAACATGCTTGGATAGATTATTTGAATGGGTTCATTTTCCATATCATTGGGAGGTGGATTTGAAGACATACCCGAAGTTGTTTGCATAGGTACTATTTCCATATCATTCAAAGTGTAGTGCCCACCCCGTTTCGGTCATCATTGATGTCAAGTAAGTA
Organism: Sequoia sempervirens; assembly: GCA_007258455.2. Taxonomy (NCBI): domain Eukaryota; kingdom Viridiplantae; phylum Streptophyta; class Pinopsida; order Cupressales; family Cupressaceae; genus Sequoia; species Sequoia sempervirens. The sequence goes on from VDFB02315987.1 coordinate 131,119, forward strand.
GTTGTTAGTAATGTCGTGATGATGTGATTTTATTATTTAATTTAATTTTAAGATTATGAGATAACACTAATAATACACTTGGAGTTGATTAATTAAGTTAATTTAATTATAAGGTTACTTATTTATTTGGAATTAAATAAATAATTAGATTCAATAATAAACGTCAATTTAATTATCTTGGGAGTTGGTTATTGAAAGTAATCAAATTTGATGAGGAAAAATAATTATCATTTAATGATTAAATTCAATTAATAAATCTAAAAGTAAGATAATATTAGAGAGGAATAAATATTAAAATTGTATTTAAGATTAAATAAATTAAGGTAAAAATATTTATTCAATTATATTTTAATTAAAAGTTAATTATTTATGAAAATTTGTTTTAGTTAAAATTTAGAGTTAAGCGGAAGTAATTTAAAATAAAAAGAAGTTATTGGTTGAAATTAAATAAATAAATATATATAGTAATGATTAATTAAAAGTGGGTAAATAAAATTAGTTATTTTTTTTGAAAATCTTTTACGGGGAAGAAAGAGGAGTTAGGGCGGTTGAACGGAGAATTTGGTATTTTCTTTAAGAGAAGGCAAGAAAAATTTAGGGGGAGGGGAATTCTCTCTGTGAACCAATTGGAGAGCACCTTCTTATTTGAATGTCGTTATGCTGTTTGTTCGCTTTCTGCATTGACCAAGGGTTTGAAGATGCAGCAAAAGTTTTAGGCTTCTGTTCTGGCTGATCCATCCCTCAACCTCAATAAATTCAGTTCAGAGATTGGCTGTAAACGATTCAACATGGAATCATTCCAACATAGATAATTCAATTTTTTGCATATCCCCTCTGCGAGCATCCTACCATTACAAGGTGCACATTATAATTATTTTTCCTTACGTATAATCTAGTAAAAGTTTTATTGTATGTGCTTCTAATACCAACCCTAGTTTGTAATTCTGTAGAAACCCTAGCTATTTGTAAACTAATGCCACCGAGTAGAACAGTTAATAAAATCAACGTAAATTTATGTTTACAGAAATTGATGTCAAAACAGAAGAAAATGAAATAAAATAAATTTAAATAAAATTTGAATAATAATGATAATAATTACCATCCATTGAGAGTCATAGTTAAGTTGTGATATAAAGAAAATAAAATTTATTTAACAAGTTAAAGATTAATCTAATTTTAACCTATAAAGATTTATTGTTTTAATAAATATAATATTAATTCTCTTGATTTTGGCCGATAGCGGCAAGTTAATTACTTCCTGAAAGAGCAGCTCTCAGATTGGTTGCATTTTGACAAATTATCACCTATGCTGATAAAAGAATAAAAAAATGGGTAGACTCTGCAGGAAATTCTCATAAGTCACGTATTTGCACCTCACCTTTCTCCTTCTTTTTAGTTTTGTGGATAACATTCGGGATTTGAAATAATAATACCAGTAAATGGCGATATTTCCAAATTACAAAATTCACTTTCTTTAAATGGCGTCTCACATTTTTGCAACCGTAACCATCTCCAACTTGGAGGAAAGCTTGGCTCGTGTGTCTTCTCTGATGTCGTCCATGAGCAAATTGTTTAAGTGAAGAAATTGAGGACCAATGAGCAGATTAATTAATTCTCTTGGTCTGGGCAATGTTTCTAGCCTTGCCAATTACCTCTGTTCAGTCAAAGCTGAAAAAAAAATTGATGTTATTAGATACAGTGCTTAGATGAGCTCCTTCACACACTCTGGTAATCTAAATTTATAAATCTCCCCGAAACTATAGGCAAAATTATCACAGCCACAATGTTAGACTTGCAAAAGTGTAGTAAATTTAATAGTTCCTCTGAAACCCTTGGCAACCTGTCACTGTTATAGCAATTACAGTTGAAACATTGTACAGAATTAAATAAGTAATAATTAAATAGTCTCCCTGGCATCTTTAGTAACCACCACAGCAGCAGCTATTAAATTTAATAACCCTTCTGTTTTCATTGACTACTGGTGGCTGCAGCGTAATTAAACTTGGTAGGGTGTACAGATTTAAATAAACTCTCTTAATTCATACCAACCTGCCTCAACTGTTGCTGATGCTTTAGGTCAAGTGATAAGCCTTAAACATAGACAAAATCTTGGTCTTTGATTAGGGTGCAATAATTCCTTTCCATGCAAAATATATATATATATATATACTCATATTACTATTTACACCTCACGAAAGCTATCATTGTGAGTATAATTTACATTATAGTTTACTATAAAAAAATTTAAAAAAAATGATTTAAGCAGCTTTGTCAAGATAGTAATCCTAGCGTGATAGGTAAACTGTATAATTATTCCAAGAGATAAATAAATAAATAAATAAATAATTAATTAATGAGTTCTAGTTGGTATTGAACATTCCCTCTTTCAAGTAGTTGATTTATAATTTCTCTTTCAGGTATAAATATTTAGATATAAGATTGGGTATTAATTATGTGAGGGATACCTAGATTCTTGTATTGGCAATATTTAGTATTTTTATGGGTAGCGTTGGAGTAATAGATATCTTCCTCTTTTATTTGGAATAAATAGATACTTATTAAGTTTTAGTCAAGTGAGTGAATTAAAGTAAAATATGAATCGAGTGTTAGAATGTTTTGTAAGATAGTGAGTTAAGTAAAAGTGTAATTTTATTTTATGGTAAGTGAAGTAATAAAAGGTGATAAAGAATTTTAATTAGATAGTTGATTTGTAAATGAAGTATTGAATTCGCTTTAGAAAATAAAAGAATTGGGTAAATAATTAAAGTGAAAATGGTTATTTCGCTAGGTTGTTTAGTAAATTATTATTTAACAAAGGATTTTAACCGAATAAACATTATTGAAATAGGTATTTAATTTTGTTGTAGATAAATGAACTGTGTATTTAGTTAAAATAAATCGATTTATATGGTAATTAAGTTTTAGGGTTCACTAAAGGAGATAAGTGATTCTACATTTTCATAGTTTCTTTTACTTGAAGGTTAAATGATAAAGTTATTTTTAAGTGAGGATAAATTCTAGGTTCATAGGTTAATTAATTTAGATGATACTGATTAAATGTTAAATGGTTTTACCTTTTTTGTTATCTAGTGAGTCTGTGAATAATAGTTATTTATCAAACTGCTATGTGAAATAATTTATTAGTATCGTCACCTTAGGATTATAATAAAGTTGTAATTTATAGAATTGTCATCTTAGTATTACATTTTAAAGTTATAATTAGGATTCATATTAAACAGTCGATGGAGTTGGTTATCTTATAAACGATATAGTTATTTTAAATATAATTATTTGTAGTAAATATGATTTTAATTAGATTAAGTGGATACCTTAAAGTAAGTGATAAGAACGTTGAAATAATGCCTAAATTAAAGGAATGTCTTTATGGTTATAAGGTGTGAGTGATTGTTGTTTTAAACAAAGTGTTTTGGTTATTGGTTTAAGTGTTATGTAATTGTTTTAAGGTGGGTGTGATTTGTGGAATATTTGTGGAGATGTCTCGATGGCCTGTTCATTGTAAGTGTTTTAAGATAGTGTTCTTCAAGGTTGATGTGTCTAATGGTTCTTGTATGTAATTATGTGTGTGTAAAATGGGAACCCGTATTATTGTTCATGATTGTTTTAATTTGTGTTTGGAAGAGTATGCTTGAGAATTAGTGTCTTGTGGCTTATAACATCAGATTATATCTTCACTTTGCAACATTGTGATATCTTTAAATGATGGAAATGTTTGATCGTTAGAATAATGTTCTTTTTAGATGGTTTCAGGTTACTTCTTATTGAATGAATGGATACATTATTATTAGAATGAGTGGTTTTATGGATTCTTTCGATGTGACTTTTCATGAGTTGATTTTGAGTTGGGAATTTTATCTCAATTGATGTATGTTGTTATTCGTTGGGAACCCATATGTTCTCTTTTTGTGCTTTACTCTAAGTGGTAAATCAGTTAATGTTGTCTTTGTCATGATTGACGGTTCTACTTGAGTTGTTGATGAGTCAAAGTTGGAAAGTTCTTTGAATTATGGGTATTCTGAGAGGAGAAAATAGAGGTTTCCCTTGGATTCTCGAATTAGTTTGTATTGAAGTTGTTGATGTTGTTATTGGAGTTGTTGATCTTATTTTGATGTATTCTCTCGCTATATTTGAATCGCATTTGGTTCTTCAAGGTTTTGCTTTTATTGTTGTCATATTTTCATGGGGAAACCCTCGTGTAACTTTATGAGAATCTTCCGGAGGTTTATTTTACTATTGGTTAATGTTCCTCCTTTTATGTGCCTTGATGTGGCAAGTGCCTTGATTTTTTTTGAATTTAAAAGGGTTGTACATGAATCGTTGAGATTTTGATTATGTATTTATGGAAAGTTGGGTAATGCCTTGCATGCTTCTCTATTGTGATCTAATGTACTTGTTATGTTGTACAACCCTTGGATTTGGTTTTTATGTTTTGAGTGTCTAGAGTGAGAGTGGCTCTAAGTAGGTGGTCAGCACACAAAGGGGCGCCAGGATAGCCCTCGTTAGAGTGAAATTAATAAGTGATAATTTAAATAATTAACTAGGGGGTGGGTAGAATCACATTAAAAAGATAATTGATGCCTCATCCGTCGTTTAGTGCTATCACAGGCTAAAGGGGATTGAGAAGGCCGTGGTTGGCATGTTCGTTGCCTTGTCTTCACGAAGGGTGACGGATCCGCATGAGCAACCCTATGGGGTGGCGCCTTGAGATAGGTAGTCTGGATAACCATAGATGGAGGCGGCTCCTAGCACTCGGTTTTGTCTGGATAATTCATCAGTAGACGGAGGTGGCGCCTTGCGTTAGTAGTAGTCTAGATAATCCATGTAAGCCATGCGATGACACTCTCTTCTAACACTCCTTATTATGTTGCTTCTTTGGAAATCCTCTGGAAGTGGGTCTTTGTCTTGAATTGATGGATCATAGTTGTTTTGAATTGATTTATGGTTTTACCCTATTTGATCTTTGGTGTATTCTTTGGTCTTGTATAAATCTTGTGGATGTTTGGGTTTTGACCTTGTACCCTTGTGGTACTGTGATATGATGTTATTGTATTGTGTCATTGTGATTTAGAATTGTGTTACGTTTATTAATTCAGTTTGATTTGAAAGTGTTTTATGATCTTCCTTTGGTTCCTTGTTTACTGGCTATTGCCTTGAATTATGTGATGAGATTTATGACTCTTGGATGTGGTTGATTATGTCATTGTAATTTCTAAGTGTTATGATACTTTTGTATGACGTTGAGTCTTGTGGTTCTCTGTTGGATGTTCTTGGTTGAGGTCTCATTCTTGTTAGCTCCTAGCATGGGGGGTGGGTTTTCGGACTCACATGGTCAGGTGGAACGTGCCAAGCACCCCATTGGGTCCCCAGTCGAGGATCGAGAGGTGCGGATTGGTGTTGTTGCAGCGACTCCAGAGTTGTATCTGTCTTGGAGCCAGTTATGATACTTTGTATTCATTTATTCATTTGTAGCATGCTATTTGGTGATGGTTTCACTTATATTTGGAACACTTTTGTATCATTGTACTTCTTAAACATTGTACTATAATGAAATGTTAAACTTGGTGTGGATATTGACCATGGTAGTTGTTATTCAATGTGTTATGTTAATCATGCATATGTTGTATTTATGTGTAGATGGCTTCTTATCAATGAATTTTTTTTCATGTATGTGTTATATTTGTTATTGTTTACTTTATATCTTTGGATTTTATTCTTTATTGCTATTGTATGGATTTAAGTCACGTAATGACTCTTCGTGTACCCCAAAGGATGTATGTGTTAATGAATCTATTTAAATGAAATTCACGTTATGACTTAATATGTATTACATGTATGTTATGTGTATTTAAAAAAAAAATTGTGCTGTAATTATTGTGTAATTGTCCTTTGGGGTTCGCACGGCGGGGCATTACACAAAGTTAAAGTTGAAGGTATAGTTGGGTTTGTCTCCATAATTGTGTTTTCTTCCATATTCACCATCTCCACATTTGCATAATCTAAATTCATTTAATCATTCATTGATTTATCTTCAACATTTTTTATTTGACGAATCCTTTCTCTTCTACCCCTTTGTCTTTTTGCCTCCATTTCTTTATTTGCTTGAATTTATTTAGGTGTCATTAACTTTCTACATTTTTTCTTTGTCTTTGGTTTGATCCCATGGTTACCAAACCCTCTTTTATGACAAACCAAATGATTCAAGTAATCTATTTTCAAATTTCCATCTCCTTCAAATATTCAAATAAAACTTTGTAGTATGAAAATCCTTTCTTCTATAAACTTTGAAGTACAAAAACATCATGAATAGATCCAAAATTTCTCTTTTTCCAAATATTCTTGTAAAATGTTCTTGTACTTGATTCCACTTCAGAAAATTCAACCTTCTCTTGTCTCTTCCAAAAATTTGAATAGAATATGCCTTGAAGAAGACAAATTTGCAATAAAAAAATGTAGAGAATGGTGCTTTCAGATCGCACTGCAGAAAAGAAATGTTGCAAGAAAAACGTGTTTTATTAATATTTTCCAAATTAGAAAAAAATGGCTATATAAGAAATCTGTTTATGTTACAAGATGCATACACATTCTATTTTAGGAACATGTACGCATTATACAATGCATATGTGTTACCTTTACCTAACGAGTAAATAGATAATGTGTATGCATTATGAAACACATGTGTGTTTCATTTAAATAACACATATGTGTTTTATTCATGTGTGCATGCTATTTAAAAATTAAATTCCCAACCCACATGTAGCCTTAGTTTTAGGCTTAAGAAAGACTTGGCAATCTGAGCCTTAGCCTTTGACCTGCAACTAAAAAACTAAGGCAGATTTAAGAAGAATGTCCAACTTTGGAAATATGGCTGATGGACTTTTTTTTTTAATCAATCTATAAAATTAAAACCCATTAGAGAACATGATGTCTAGTTTTAGAATATATAATTTTTATTAAGATTGGATTATGTTTGTTATTTTTAATTAATTTCTAACAAAACTTGGCCTTAAACTTGAAATATCAAGCTTTTTTGTTTTTTAATAACTTTTTTTGGTTAAGTTTCTTGTAAAAGAAATTATATGGCACCAATATTTAAAAAATTCTCTACATAATGAAAAAAAATTCAAAAAGTGTTTAGTTTAGGTCCAATTATGCTATCTATACACGTTGATTTTTAAAAATAGTAATTATGGCCAATCAAAAAAATATTCAACAAAATATCACAAAAAAAAACTCTTCATCAATCTTCATGTTGTTAGCTCTCTTTTAACAAAAGGATTTAGAAAAATACTTTTATTTGGGTCAAAAAGTGGTGTCCGTACATGTGCATGGTATGGTAAAAAAACATCTTTCAAAAAAGTGGTTTTTATAAATCCTTATCAAAATTTAATTTCTATAATCTGGGTATTTGAATAATTTATATATTTGGAAACTATATTCAAAATGCTACATTTCATATTACTAACTTTTTTTAAGATTCATTGTGTAAGTGACTCAGATTTTTTGTCCAAGTGTGACAAATTTTGAATAGCAACAAAAACACGTCCACTTTTTGAGTTTTTTGTGGACCCAACTTCTTACATCAACCCTTATAAAGCCAAAAGTTTTCTAAAATAGTTATTTGAAAATAAAATTATTTTATGTTAAGATGAATGAAGGTGACTCTTTTGCTAAGAATTTAAGTAATCTTAATTTAACTTTTAGTCAACTGGCCTCAATTGATGTTTAGATTGTGAAAGAAGAACAATACATAATAATATTTTGTTCTCTTCCTTGGTCATGGGAGAATTCTATTCTTGTTATTAGTGCTAACCATAAATATCCAAAGCTGTATGGCCTTGTAAATTTTAAATCATAGGAAATGAGGAATAAAGTAGTGGATAGTTTAATGGATTCTCTTAATGTCAACGGTAAGACAAAGTAAATATGACCAACAAGAAATCAAAATGGATCTAAGGAAAAATCAAATGGAAAGTATAGGAATCCTAGAAAGAAGAGTAAAGTTAAGTGTTAAAACTATGAAAAGAGGGGATATGTTAAAAAGGAATGCAAAAAAAAATTTAAAATGGTGAGATTCCTCTATAGAAAAGTCCTATAATGCAAGTGATGAGGTTTTCATTTATGTATACAATATTATACCTTTTGAACATTGGTCAGTTGAATCAAGATGATCTTGTCACATGACTCCTCATCAAGATTGGTTCTCCGCATATGAAAAATATGATAGAGGTAATGTCTACCTTAATGATAACACTGTATATCTAGTTGTTGGAGAGTGAGAGGTATAGTTGATTTTCAATGATGGGAGGATTAAAACCCTCCTTGGCATTTTGCATATTCCTAGATTGGATAGAAATATTATTTTTGTAATTTGTAAAATTGCTCGAACACCTATCACAGACCCTAAACAACATCAAACAACATCCAAAACCCTAATTTCCTCTATCAATTGAATAAAATGACATTATTTAATTAATCCACTTTTTCATCATTTTTGACAAATTAAATAAATTTCATTTATTTAATAAAGTCCTAAAAACCCTATTTTTGTTGTTAACTGAATAATATGACATTATTTAATTAATTCATATTTTGACCATTTTGATGAATTAATAAATTACATTTATTTAATAAAGTCCTAATCTAACTTTATTTTGTCTTGATTAGTTAAATAACACCAATTATTTAATTACGTCACTAAATCACATTATTCTCCTAAGTTAATTAAATTATTAAATCATAATAATTTAATTATGATACTTTCCCTCCAAAATTTGAATAAATTAAATCAAACTATTCAAATCATTCATCAAAAATAAAATCAAACTAATGCAACTTTGTTTGCAAAATTCAAACTTGATTTGCACGTTCAACTCCAAAATGAATGAATTAATTGAATCAATTAATTAATCTTTTCCAACCACTTTCTTGGTTGAGGAAATTATGATCCCGTGATTTCTCAATCTAATCTTGACAAGTTAAACTATTTCTATTTTAGAAAATTACAATTTCCTAACTGAGCAATCTAATTCCTAGTAGAGCAATGTAATTCCTTACTAACCAATCTATTTCTTAGTCACACAAATTGTGCAAATCTACTTTGCACAATCTACTCATTATAAATCCTCTCAAAACCTTTTGACTATTGATCTCGATGCAACATTGTTTAATCTTAATTGTTCATTTCAAATCTCATTTTTTATATAACAAATATCTTTCCTCAAAAAAAAGGATTGAAAATTCAACATCAATTACACAATGAAGTATTGCCAACATTCACAACCATGATTAGAGCTTCAACATTTTTTTGATCAACCAACCAAGATATTCCATCAAAGCTTTGCACATGAATTATGGAGGCTTTGTAGTGATGCAACCAATCCAACATCAGGTGAACACACTCTGAAGCAAGATGGGTAATGATTTAGTTTTTGAATTCATTAGTTTATGTATTACATTCACATGTTCTTGAATTTAGCAATCTAAATTGTTCATTTCATTAGTGTAGGATTAAATCTAGATTAATCTTCATGATCTTAGTTTAGATTTTGATTTCAATAGCATTTTATCTTGTTTGCATTTATGATTTTCCCACTCACATTTTTTTTTTTAAAAATGAAAGATTTAGCAATGCATGTAACATTTAACAAAGCATGGTGTTAGATTGGAGAAAGGAATCTTGGTGGTAGTGAATAGAACAAATATGGGAACTTTGTTTAGGGTTGATGCCACTACTATCTGTAAATCCACCTATGTGAATAATAAGGTTGAAAATACATGTGTGTTGTGGTACCATACATTAGGCCACATTAGTGAAAATATTTTCAAAATTATTGTAAGAAAAAATGTTGGATGGTTTCTCCTATTCAATGAGCATTTTGATTTATGTGATCACTATGTGTTTGATAAACAAAACAAACTATCAATTCCTTTATGAAGCAATTAATAAAATAATAAATTATCAGAAATATGTGTTTGGTCTTGTGGATAATGATTCAATTAGAATATCTCATTATTTCATTAGCTTCATTGGTGATTTTTGTATATTTGCATGGGTTTACTTTATGAGAGATAAATCTATTTTTTCTACTAAGTATAAGGAATTTAAAGTCTTAGTAAGAAAACAATTAAAATTTAAGATAAAATTACTAAAGATATAAAAAATGGAGGATAATATTTCTCTAAGGAATTCAATGAGTTTTGTAAATGTGCAAGTATTATTTAAGACAAAGACAACTCTATATACACCACAACATAGTGGTGTTGTAGAAAGGATAAATTGAACAATTATGAAAAGAGACAAAGTCATGTTGAGTGATGTATAGGACAAATACTTTTTGATAGTAGTTGTAATTACCACTTGTTACTTGATAAATACATCTCCTTGAAAATATTATGTTTTGAAAACTTATGAAGTTCAAACATGTAAGAAAAAAATTGTTTCATATTTAAGGTTTTTCGCTATGACAATTTTATTCATGTGCCTAAATAAAATCATTCTACGTTGGATACAATAAAAAAAAGAATCCTCATTGGATATGCTGAGAAAATTATAGGTTATAACCTATGGAATCCTTTTGTGGACATCAAATCTGCAAATGGTTAACAATTTTAACATAATATCATCATGTTAATCCTTTGAAAAACATTAGATTTGAAATCCCTATGAAATACTTGACTATGATGAAACATGCAAATTAGATAAACAAAGATAATCAAATGTAAGCATATAAAAACATAGTCAAAACTTTATTCCATATTGGATTGGTGCTATTGTTGAAAATAGCCCTTTCCTAATCCTTGATAGATAAGCTTAGATGATGATGATAAGATGGACAAGATTAGCTCTCCCTTAAAGAGAGTAACCTTGCATGAGATTGTGGAGTTGTGGAGTGGACAAAATCAATTCTCCTTAAGAGAGTGACCTTGCAAGAGATGTAGATGATTGTGGAGATCATGGAGATTTTGTGGAGGATTTGCTTGAGGATGAAGCTTCTCATTTAAAGATTTTCAAAATGCTAAGTGTTGAAGAGAGACCAATGTGGGACTAAGATTGGACCAATGAAAGGACACTTGTTATCATGTGATAGGCCAATGGATGTGCAAGATTTGGGAAGAGTGCCCATGAGAGGGAGAACTTGAATTCAAATTTGAGAGTAAATGCTGAGTGGAAGACAAGAAAATGAGCAATAAATGAAATGTTGGAGGGACAAATCAACTTGCCTTTGAATTCAAAATTGAGGGAATATTTCCCATAAATGCTATGTTGATGGAAAATCTTGGATTTAATAAATCAATAAATTGATTTATATGTGCAAGTGGCTAAATCTAGAGAATGCAAGTGGGTGAGATTACCATTTAATCATGGTTAGATTAAATAAATGATGATTATGCTGATTTAATGGTGCTTAGATGATTTTGACTTTTAGGACTTAAATATTTGATTTATTTAAATCATAAAATGGTGGAATATGATTTGGGTTTGATTTAAATAAAGTCCTGATTTATTTGATGAATGGAATATGATTATGCATTATGTAAATTTGACGTATTCATTTTTTCCCCTCTTTGAAGCAATGTACTTGTTGTGTTGGTTCAAAGAATAAACTTACCACGATCGAAATTCAAAAATTTCTGACTTTTCAGATGCCCCAGCGGAAAGAAGTACACTAGTACATTGCCCCCTCAAGAGATTGGGTGAAAAGATTTGATTTGAGGGTCGATCTCATGATAAAGAGGTTCAAAATGGGTGGTTATGGACGATGATGCAAATGAGATGATTTTAAGATGCTTAGAATAACAAACCTATATTATCCTAAACAACTTAAATGATGATATGATATGAGATGGATGAGATTGATGATGTGAATGATGTGATATGCTGTGATTATGCAATGGATGATTTATGAGATGCTTAGACTAACATATCTATATTATGATGATGATTATTCAATGCATGTGAAATGATCGATGTTTCCTATGATGTATGATATGAATGATATGTGGTATGCTGATAGTTTGTGGATGCAAGATGGATGCATTAGTGATGATGATGTTAGCACCAAAAATGAGATGATGACAAGAGGATCCAACAAGTCCATGATCTGATGAGACTTTATTAGAGATGATGATGATGATAGATGATGATGATATATTTGCTTATCAAGGATTGGGATTTTAAAAGGGATACTTACCTTATGTTTGATTACACACATAGGTACGATGCATCAAGGTATAAAGAACTAGGATGGCATTGTACCTAGTGCGATGGACTTTGACTCGACAAATAGATAGGAATATTCTTGTTCACACTTGACATACGAAAACCTTGCTAGGATGTACTTTAGAAGTTTTAAACACCTCAGACCAAAACACGGAAATGTATAACCAAACAATGCAATAGTCAACAAGCTGTCCAAAACATCCTCCATACATATCTAACAGAGCAAGTATTCGCCAAGTTATTTTACAAGAACGTCCAACAAGCACAGCAGACAAAAGATAATGATCGTTGGCCCATTCCTATCTCTCTAAATCCTTCATTCGGATATCATCGAGAGGTCCTTGGAATGAACGTAATAAGATAAATCAAAAGAAAAGATCAAGTACACAAACACGCCAATGTTCTTCATACCTTCAACCAAAGAGATGTGTTTTGATAGAATGAGAATCCAAGGTGATATCCAAAATGATGCCCTTTGTCAGAACGATATATCCAAGGACATGCATTGTATAGGATGATGATGGTTTGATAAATTGATTGATTGGCTACTGATATAAAGTTGATTGACATGTTTGCAACTGATCAAGAGTTTGATTTTGTTTTAAAAGTTTTGTTGCTTCGATTTTGATTTTTCATTTGAAGCTTGCTTTTGCTGACTGCTATGATTGTTTCTATTTGTATTGCCAAAGGATGAAAGCGGGACGGGATGGATGGATTTTTTCAAATATTTGGATGGTTTTGACATTTTGAAATGTTTTGAGGCTATTTTTGGTGTTTTTACATTTTTCAAATGTTTTGATTTTTGATTTTTGATGTTTTGGATTTTGATATTTTTTTGAATGTTTTTGGATTTTGATGTTTTTGAATGTTTTTGGATTTTGATGTCTCGAGGGGATCATAGATTAGCCTTGCCTATGTTTAAGCTCAGAGACGACGTAGTTCATATTTCAATGTTTTTGATGTTTTTTGGCTTTTATGAATGTTTTTTTGATTTTTGATATGTTTTGGATGTTTTTAGATTTTCGCATGATTTTGACGATTTGGATATGGATATGTGTGATAATATTAGTGATATGTTTGTGATTTTGTTGAAAACCAAGCTAAGGTTGATTGATCGGATCGATGGATTGATGATGATGATAACATTGTTGAGGATACACAACAATGCAAGGATAGTGTTAAGAAACACAAGGATTGAGATGTTGATCGGATTGATGATGATAACATTGTTGAGGATACACAACAATGCAAGGATAGTGTTAAGCAACACAAGGATATCTTGAGATGATTTTTCTTGATTGGATTTTGATTGATCATGATTGATGAAGCTTGGTTTGGAACAAAAGGTGTTTTGGATGATGTGATGTGTCATTTGACGTTGAAGTGTGTGTTAGATGCAACTGATATTAATTGTTTGGATTGATGTTTGATGAAAGATAAAGCTTTGATAAGGAATGTTTGTTCATCAAAATATGCCATGGGCTAGTGATTCGGATCACAAATGCTTTGATCAATTTGGCTTCACGTCTTTTAATGTTCATATCACCATATAAGGCGAAGGATATAGATCAAGATTTATTCCTGAAGCAAGATGTAAATATCTGCCCCCAATGTCTAGCAATGTACAGAATGTTATAGATGGATGCCCGGATAGGTGTACATATGGATGGATACGGTAAGCATGCAAAGGATTCCAAGGATTATCTTGTGATAAGATAAGGTGTTTGGATAACGAATGCTCATTTGGATAGTGCTTCATAGCTTAGATAATGCTGCATTGGATAGGATCCATGAAAATAGCCCATGTCAAGATGTTTGTCGTAAGCAAGCATAAGGTGTGCCCCAAAATTTCATCAAGATCGAGATAAATTAGATGATGGATGTAGATGGATGAAAATGGATTGGATCAATGGTTTATGGATGACTTGATTTATGATGGCTGAGATGGATGGAATGTTGGATTTATTATGGATGGGATGAGATGCTTTCATCTGAACTAACACACATAGATGCTTGATTCTATAGATGACGCCTGTTTTCCAGGTTTTCATCATGGTCTTGCCCAAAGTGTCGCCCATGCAGTTTTCACTAGAGGACAATTTTTCTCTTTACTGTTTTCAATCCTTTTTTTGAATTTTTTTGGATTTTCATGATTTTTTTTGGATTTTTTTGTATTTTTCAGAAAGATTTTAAGCTCATGTTGAATCATAAGGTGTTGGTGATGTAGATGCCCCTGTCATGATGTGCCATCGATAGCCCACCTGAAGGAGCTGCTTTCCTAAGATACGTGCACTTGAATGCAACTTTTGGGATTCTTGATCTACCTCATTGATACTGGAGTTGACTTTGTCTTTGTGCACACATCACGATATAGTGCCTTCAAAATCATTATGATGAAGGGTCGTTGCCAATACATGGTCAATGTAACAACTGGATATCATGTGTGGAGGTGTGGATGGAGTGTGTTTAGGGATAAAAGATGGATTGATTGACAGTTTGGAACCTTTGACTCTCCAAACTTGGGAAGATGACCAATGATGGGTGGATACGGAAGTGTGTGGAATTAGGACCAACTGCTTGATATACTTTGTACGTCGCTTGAAAAGTCCTGCTTTTGCTTTTGTGGACATCTTTGATGGATACATTTCCCTTTTTTATTTTTTCCCATAGTTTCTTTGTTATGGAGTTTGATAGGGATGATCTTTCTTTGTATTCCTTGGTATCCATATATTTGATTTGTCCATTATGCTTCTCAGCTTCTTTTGATTTGATAACATTCTTCGTACTTTGATTCAGATATTTCCTTTGACATTGGTCCCAATTCATGGATGGGGTGATGGGTGGATGAAGATTCATGACGTGGTTGGTTGTAGTATTAACACTAGCTTCATCATAAGGACTCTTCATGCTCCCTATGTTGACATTTGCTTGAGATGAAGTTGCTCCTAGTATTATGGAAGTAGTACCTTCATGCTTTGATTCCGCTTGCTTCGAGATGTTTTGTTTAGTAAACGTGCTCTGACGAATGACCACTGTAGATGACATTGTTTCAATCTTTAGCTCTATATTATCTCTGGATTATACTATTTTGTCTGACTTGCTTCCTTGAGGATAATATTGGATATCCACATACCTTATGTACTCAGTCTGAATTTGGGATATATCTGATCTTGATGTTGATAACTCAATTTGACTGTAGGAGTTGATAATCTGCTCTTGGTGTGTAACATAATTTTGTTCTACATGAAGATCATCTGCGTGTCCATCTATAGAAAGCATCTTATGGGTAGATGGAGGGGTATGTGCTACATGGATATGATCATCTTGCATAGATAAGAGAGTGTCCATTAGATTATTGTAGTATCTTGAAGATACAAATTCTTGATCTTGAATGATTTCAGAGCTACTTTCGACATGCTTTGGATCAAGTTCTTGGCATGGGTCTGTTTCAAAGGATGGACTGCTTACAAATGGCTCTTGAATATCTTCATTATGCATGGGGAGTGGCTTAATATCTTCGTGATCTTTGAGTGGACTTGGATCAGGTGTCAAGTTGAAGATTCCTTCAATATCAGCAATCATGAGGTCGAAGGATGTCAATATGTCTTTGAAAGGACCATTGTTATACTTTGGTGAAAGACATTGATCATACTTTAGAATAAATTCTTGAGGTATGTCCTCTACCTCATTAGGTGATGTAGATACATTTTCAACATGATCACTGGTCGATGCCTCGTTGGATGAAGCAAAAATATGATCATTGGATGGAGTAGACACAACTTCAAGGTGCTCAATGATGGATTGATCTTGATCCTTGTTCTCAACAGTTGTTGTTTGTTGGGCAGTTTGAGAGGCTTGGGCAGCTTGAGAGGCTTGGGAAGCTTGAGAGGCTTTTTGAGCTTTTCTTTCTTGTTGTGTGGCTAGATATTGTCGGATAGCCTTTTGGTAGGCTTGGTGAGCTTTTAGCGCAATGTCATATTGTCTTGCTAAGTTTGGTTTTGGTGGTAGTGGTGGCGGATTTGGAATTGTGTTGGATGCTATGATGGGTGTGATAGGGGTGGATGAGATTGGTGGAAATGATGTCTCCACTATGGTACTCACATCAAAATCCGAAGGCAACTTGGCCCCTTATTTTGCTAATTCAAGCATATATAACGAAGGGTTGAGTCTCATCATGATGTTGATGATTCGATGATTATCCAGATTTTGGAGCATTTCTATCATTTCCTCGTGAGACATTCCAAAAGTAGGGTCCTCTCCTTGGTTTTCTTCTTGCGGATTTTGCGATGATGAGAGGGTCAATGGATTGCTTGATTCTGTTGGATTCATTTCTGCGTTGGTTTGGCAAAGATCGCTTGAAGTAGGTTTTTTTTGTTGGCTTCCATACTCTTCTTGTATGGGGATCAATCTTTGAGAATATGGGAGATGAATCTTTTGATTCTTTAGATTAATCTTTATTTTATGTCCCAAAGTGAAAGTTTTAGGATGGATTTTGGATCGTCTTGTGATGATATGATGGTGATGTTTAAAGATGGATGTTGGATGTTTTTACGGCTTTGATAGATCTTGAATGAAATACTAGGATTTTGATTTTTGATTGGTTTGATTTTTTGGATTTTGAGATTTTGTCCTTGATCTTGATTTTGATTTTGATTTTGATTTTGAACAAAAAGACCCTAAGATGTTTGATAATAATGTAAAGGATAGTTGTGTTCAAAGGATGATGATTTGGATATGTGAGGAGAAGGATGCACCACACCTACCCAAACAAGATGATTGTTTCACTAAGTATATGAAGAAGGATTCATCTACATACACTAAGCTAGACAAGATGATTTTTGATAATTTTGACTAAGTATATGCAAAAGGATGCATCTACACATGACTAGCTAAAAGGTGTTTTGATAAATGTTTCAAGGACTTGGTCTCAATGATTTTGGCATTTGCTTGATTTTGTCATAAAACCTAGCACTTCAAGGATGATTTCAAGGTTTTCAAAAGATGATTTGTGAGATGGATTTGATGTTTTGAAAGATGGATGAAAGAGGTTTGATTTGTTTTGATCCCTAGATGAACCTAAAAAGACCACTTTGTTTTCATAGACCTAGGTATTGAAGAGCATGCAAATACTTCCTAAAGACCTTTGTAACCAAGGATTGATTTCATTTGAACTTTCATTTTTGGATTTTTAATGATTTTTGCTTTGGGATTTGTGAGTCTCCAATCACACATGAAAATTCATTTTTCTTAGCTTTGCTTAATGGCTTTATTTTACCAAAAACACTTTCTTTGATTAGATTTCAAACTAAATGTTCAATGTCTCAACTTTGTCTCATTTCACAAAGTATATTATGCGAAACTTTGGTGAATTTGAGGCAAAGATTACCTATTGTTTAACTTTAGGGGGCAAATTGAGATGTAAATTCAAGTGCTTAGGAACCTCTAAGGATGTAATCCCAAGGGAAAGCAACAACACAAGAATTTGGTCAATGATATTTGCCTCCTAAAGCATTTGAAATTTTGACAATCATGTTGAATGTTTGTTTTGCAAATGTTTTCAAATACAACACTGTGTTTTCAAACCAAGACAAGTACAAGACCTATGGATTTGTAAGACAATATTTGTTGAATCCCCACTTGGAAAAGTCTAGCTACACCTATCTTTAGTGAATGGTTATATGGTTGACCCCATTGGCTCCCCTCCACCACACTCACTTATACAGGGCAGCCAAGCACCAACACCCATGAAACTCCCATGGCATGTTTTCCATTTCTACTAAAGACCGTAAAAGTGTGGGGTGGCTTCAGAATGACCATTCTTGCACCAACAAATAGATTAAGGATTTTGGAAAATTCTAGTACATGGGTTCTAGTAAGGACTTTCTGTTCATGGAGATTGACCCATACTGCAAGAGTCCCCTTTCGGATCCATCTTGTTGGAGCCAACTATGTGATAATGGCATTTAACCAATACCCACATTTATATCCTGGCTAGAAATACTCTTGGCTTTAGAGTGTTACTAGTTGAGTCGTTCCCTTGGGTGAGTACTTTTTCCCCAAGGCAGGCCCTCTAAGATAAACAAAAGCAAGCAAAGACACAATCTGTAACTCGATCAATCTTTGATGGCACAAAGAAATAGAATATACATGGAAATGCCCCTACTCACACTCACACAAGATATTGTTCAATTTTAAGCCCAAATCGAAGTGTTTCAAAGTAATAAAATGCACTTTGAGTGTTTCTCTTACACCCTAGATCACACGAAGTGCAAGGGGAGAGGATACACACTCAAAATGCACTAAAGACAAAATCACACAATTCAAGCACTTGTTCATTTTATAGCCTTCAAAGCAATTGTGAGTTCATTTTAAAGCACCAAACTTGAGTGTGAATTTGCTTTGTTCAATTTTAGTCCCAAAAAACAATGTCTAGTCAGTTTCTAGTGTTCAATTTTAATCCAACTTTGAAAGAAAAAATCAATCATTAATCCTCAAATTGATCTAGTTGGTGTAAAAGAGAAAGCAACACTTGGATGCTCTAATTGCGATAAGCATTTAAAAATGCTCTTTCAAGTTCAATTATTGATTCTCCAACTCAAATTTGCTTGAAGTCTTATGTATTTTCTCCACTTTGCTTCTCCATTATCTCACTGATCCAAATGGGAGAAAGGTTGCCACCAATTCCTTATGTGAACTTTTCAGTCTCAGCCATACGCTATCCTGCAATATAAATCAAATTGTATTAAAAAATTAAGAATAGGTGGCGTTCTTTCTAAGTAATTGTCTTATCAAAATCAAAAGTCAGATCTGACCTGAACAGTAGTAATTAAATTCTACAGAGAACATCTTATATGTAGATATAAGTTAGATTGCATAAAGTAGAAATCATAAAGATTTGGAAAAATATCAAGCTTAAGATTTTGAAACACATCATTTGTTCTGCACTACAAAAAAAAATGTCAGAGATTGATGAAAAAGAAAATGTGCTGCCAGATCAAATCTTTGTGTATGTAATCAATAATCAAATCATGCACATTTCTATCACTTTTCATCGTCCCTCTCTGCTTCCTCTTTGCTTGTCCTTCATATTAAATTTTCAGCCTTGCACTTGTTTCACACTATTAAAAAAAAACAAAAAACAAAAGAGAGTCAAAGATTGAAAAAAAGAAGAAGAAAATATGTGCTTTAAAAAAATTCATGAAGTCCCAGATGCCCATACTTCATTCTCTGACAATAATAATAATAATGACAACTGCATTGGTAGGATAAGCTTTGCAATACCGATGAGAGTGGACAACCAAAATATCATTATTAAAGTATCTGTATCTAAAACTGCACTCAAAATACAAAAAAATGGAGACAATCGTGTTGAATCATTCTGCCTACGTCAATATATGATAAATAACCGAATGTATAGGCAGAGTTTTTTATAATCAATGATATATAAAATGCGAGAATACAGACAAGGCATGTGAAATGTTTCCTAGGAACATGTGGAAGCATAGACAAGGCATGCAAATTGTTTCTAGAGAAGTGTGAAAGCAAGGACAAGGTGCGTGATCTATTTGATAGAATTTCTTTACTAGTATCCCCACTAATCAAGGCATTCCTTAGCTAGCATCTTCGCTGCCTGTTATCTAAACATAATGCTAGAGAGTTTCTGTTAGATGTTTATAGATGCCACTACTTTGGTAGAGTTTATTCAAAACTATGGATATTCAACAGTGATTACACTCTACAGATGTTTGTAGATGCCGCTGATTAAAGCTTTGGTAGAGTGTATTCAACTATTGGAATTTTGTGAAAAATAACAACAATCTTCATATCTTCCACCGCTCTTCTTTTGTACCAAATGACTCGCGGTCTATTTGACAAGATGCCTAAAAGAAATGTTATCCCGTGAAATGCAATCAATGCAGTATATGTTCTATGCAATTAGCAAGAATAAAGCCAAATCTTACAACCTTTACCAACGCCATTACTGTATGCACTCAACACAAAATGGGGCATGGACATCCATGAAAGGTGAAACACATGAAGAAATTTTGTCAGAGGTTATAATTGGAAATGATTTAGTAGACATGTATGTGAAATGAAAAAATAAAACAGACAAAGCACGTTAATTGTTAAACAGCATGCCCCAAGAAATGTCTTCTATCAAGGTGCCAAATGTGGTGCATACTAATGAGGATGGGGATATGACATAGTATTTAAATGGATGGGCCAAATG